>MDKH01168472.1:0-67673 GCA_005239495.1 Nicotiana undulata
AGTGAGGTTGTTTATACCTTTTATATGCATCAGTAATTAGACTAAGTGTAGTTGAGCGATTAATACCCTATAACATTATATCTAATGCACGGGTAAGGTATGATGATTTATATGCAAAATTCCTAAAGAACATGTTATCTAAATGCACAGCAGTCCAGTACTAATCATGGTTTCAGAAGATGCAAGCGTGACTGTTTACTTGGTGCTATCCTAGAGACCGAATTTCTGAGTGTTTATGAGGCATGGTTATGGAATTATGAGACAGAATTGCATGAAGTACGAGTTATTAATATCCGTATCCTAGAATAGGATTTTTAGGTGATATAACAGTAATGTCAAAGATGTTGAAACAGTATGCATGAGACCTAGGGACATGGTATCTAATGCATGATTTTGCACATATTGGCTCTAAACATGAGTTCTATTGCGCAAAAAAAAGGAAATGTAAACCTAAGCATGGTTTCTACCCTTTATAGCATGCAAGTTATCCCTTCCCTCTTTCACTATCCATCCCTAGAGTTGTTTACAAATTATTACAGGCTAAGGATTATGAATTACATAACCAAAAATAGAAAATAAGAAGTTATTCTATAGGGAGCCTTCAATTAGGCCCAAATCCTCCAAACCTCATTGCCATTTGGTATTTCACAGCCTTTCATAATCCCGGTGTGTCAAAGTTCCCTATGGACCTCAAGGGCTCCCGGGCAATGCTTACATCCAGACTTAGTAACCAAGAACTGAACATGTGCAGTATGAAAGTACCTGCCTCAGTCTGTCAGAGTTCAGAGTGAGCTCAGGGGTCCCAAAGCAGTGCTCACATTGAGGGGGAAGAACTTATAGTTTAAGAGTAAAGTGTAGTGCAAGAGAGGATTTGAAAAAAGAGTTGAGTAAAAGAACCTTTCTAAAAAATAGTTTATTTTTGAAACAGTTTGCAAAATGGTAAGTGAGTAGTTTTGGAAAAATAGTTTCAAAACCATTAACAAGCACCAACAACACCCAGTGCATAAGCAATACAAGCAAGGAAACATGGATTGAGGACACATAGATTAGGATACATGTTAGCATTAGAGAAGTACTAGAGTATCACAGACTGGTACAAAATTTAATCACAAACACAATTGTTCGCCAAAAGAATTAAATAGAATCAGACTGGGAAAAGGACAGCATACATAGTTACACATAGGTTCAGCAAAATGTTTGGAGTATAACATGTGTTCAAGGTTACATGGGAACTAGGTAACATATAGTGCAATTGTAGTACACTAGGGATCACAGAAGACATAAGTAGGATGACACTGAAACACACAAGAGGTAGTACACATGCTGAGGCTAAATGGGAGGGGTATTAAGAACTAAACAACAGAGTATACCAAATTAGTTGCAAGTAGAACAACAGAACCACAAGTAGAAGAAAGTTAGGAATAATATGAATTGAAATACCCAAAGCAACATATTATTTTGGAACTTTTTAATGTAAATTGGAAACATACCAGTTAAAGATAGAAAATACAGAGTAAGGAGTAAGCAAATAGAATGACTAGTCTTGGCTTTCAGCCGACTAGTAACAACAGGCAATCAAGAGAAGAGTAGTAGAATGTGTGTGTGAGTAAGAGAGAGTTGAAAAGATCTATCTTCGTGTTATGCTAATGAGAGTAGAGGCATTTATAGTCTTAAATAGGCCAGAGAAATAAGGTAAGAAGTACTAACTTAACAGAGTTTTAGGAAGAACCTCAATCAGAATCAATTAAAGAACCGGACTCCCTTTAAATAAGGAGTCATGGTTCAAACAGATACATGTTATTTTAAACAAGGAAAAGAATCAATTACAAGACTGATTTTACCATATTAGGAGTAGTAAAAGCATGTAGCATGTTATAAAGCCTAAATACAAAATATTCCAAATAAGGAAAGTATATGTCAAATACTTAACAACATATTTGTGCACATAAATAGGGTATAGTACAATCTAGTTCTAAAATTGTTCACAAGAATCACGAATGGGATTGAAAATCACAGGGACTCGATGCTAACTAAGGAAAATATCACACAAACAAGGAAACAATTCGAATATCAGTACAGAATTACAATGAAAATACACAAAGTCACCTATTCAGGGAAGACATCACAGGTCTAAGTAGTTTATACAAAGTCAGTATAAATTATTATGTGAACAATCAACAAAGCAAGTAGTCAGACCTATCAGACGTTTAAACAATACGTATTGAACAAAACCAGAGAAACCCTAAGCAAGTGTTTGGAGAAACCATAGAGATTCAGAAACCTTAACCACAAATTAGAGCAGGAAGCATGGAACACATAGGACATTCATAAAAGTCCAGGAGGTTCATGAGAGATCCACAAACAACATTGCAAACAGACTCAAACCTTCAAATCGAACCCAAAGGTATTAGGGTTTCTTAACTAAAATGAATAGAACAAAAGAAAAGAATCAGGTGATGTTTAAACATGGTAGAAATCACAAAGTAATTGCTAAAAATCGAAAAGAAATCGTTTTGCAAAAGGGTTTTGAAACCCTAGTTAGGAAAATGAAGAAATCGTTTGAAATCGAAGAAATCTTTTGAGGAAAACGTATGAGAACCTTAAAGACGCATAGATCCATCACATATCTAAAAGAATCATAAGATTCAGAAGTTAGGGTTTAAAGGGTGAATCCATAGATGAAGATACCGGCCTACAAACCCATGGGTTTAGGCAAAAGATGGAAAGATATTACTAATAATCGAGCTCTGAAGGCCTGAAGCAAGCAGGAACAAACCCTAGGGTTGAGTAGACTGGTCCTCGTCCTTTGAAGGCCTTAGGGATAGCATTACCGGCGTAAAGGAGCCATAGGAGGTGGGAGGATGGTGAGGATTCCACGGCCTCCGGCGAAGAGACGGCCGGAGAAGACGAAGGGCCTCATCGGAGGCTGAGAGGAGACTGGAAGTCTCTAGAGAGTTAGAGAGTTAGAGAGTTAGAGAGAGAGAGTAGAGAGATGAGAGACCGAGTGAAATGAGGGGTCGGGGTGTGTTAGTCTTAGTTAATTATGGTAACACTAATCTGGGCCGTTGATTTATTTTGATCAACGACTCAGATTGGTTGTGGGTTTGGGCCGGGTAAGAATTTGGGTTTTGGGTTGGGTTAATTGGATCAGATGGGTTGGGGTATTGGGTTCAATTTAGGCTATAATTGAGATTTAAAAGTGGCTATTAGTTAAATACCCATAAAAATAGATAAATAATAAATAAAAATAGCTAGTAACTATAAAAAGTGAAATTAATGCTAAGTAAATGAAATTAAGGTGATTAGCTAATATTAGGAAAAATATAAAATGCCAAATTATTGATTTAAATGGTGTAAAATGTATAAATGGGCCATAATTGTAAAATCACTGTAGTTAGAGCTAAATAATGCCAAATTGGCTAATTTACGAAATAATTAAATCACAATAGGATTAAAATACTGTATTGAGCTGGGAAATATTTGAAAATTATCTGTAATACAATTTATGTATAATTATTGAATAAAAATACTGAATAATTAGAAAAGAAATTAATAAAATATGTGAAATTATGGGAAAATTCCAGTTATTATAAAAAGCGATTTTGTAGGCATATATGCAAATTTTAAAATAATTTGAGGTAAAATTGGGTATCAACAGGCTCTTGAATGACATCAGGTCTGGAATCCATGTCTGCATGGTTTGATACACCTCCCGTGGTGACTTGATTCACCTTCTCATGATTATTTGTTCCTGTTTGAATAATAATTCCTTCCATACCTGTTAGGGCAATAATTTCTTCCGTACCTGTTTAAGCAATAGTTTTCTCCATACATGTTTGAGCAACATTTTTCTCCGTACCTTTTGATTTTTTCCGCTTCCTTTTTATTGGCATAGTGTCCCACAGAATTTGTGTTCCTTGAGGTTTGTTGATCGCCTGGAATTTGTTGAATTCCCCATTCGGAAGGGAATTTAATTACCTGATGCAAGGTAGATGGTACTGCCTTCGTGTCATGTATCCATGGCCTCCCCATGATTACGTTGTAGGCCATGTCAGTATCAATGACTTGGAACCGAGTATTTTTTTATTACTCCTTATGCATAAGTACTAAGTTCAATTTCCCCTTTTGTTATGACAGTAGAGTTGTCAAAACCAGATAAGGCTCGTGCTTTTTGGATTACTTGAACCTCCATTAACATTTCTTCCACAACTCTTGATAGGATAATGTTAACTGAGATACCTGGTGGAAGCATTAATTCGTTGATATCTGCGTCGTCGAACGATATGTCATCTACTTCCATGTCTTCACGAACCCGTTTCCCATGTGTAACTGTGAACTTCGTGGTTATTTTGCAAATTACTCCGTTTACTTCCTCACCTCTGTGTATCACGTTGACTGTTCGTTTTTGAGATGGTGGTTTTGGGGGCTCCTGCCTGTTCTTCATATATTCCTGCTTACCTTTTTCACTAAATAATTCTGTTAGGTAGCCCTGTTTTAACAATTGCTCTACCTAACCCTGCAAAAATCTACAATCTGACGTTCTGTGCCCATGGTCGTTATGGAATTCACACCAACAGTCTGGATTTCTTTTAGTTGGGTTCGACCTCATTTCTTTGGGCCATCAAACCTTATCGCCCATATTTCTTAGTACTGTAATTAGTTTAGAAGTACTCACATTGAAGTTGTGGTCTCCAATTATTGTGTTACCTCTGTGTCGTTCATCCCGATTCTTTCTGGATCTTGATGAGGATGAGCCCGTATCACCTGACGATCTATATTCTGACCGAGTATTTTCGAACCTGGGACGAGTTTCTTGTCCCGAAGGTCCCATGTAAGGGTCGTACCTGTTCTCCTCTCTGGTTCGGAGCGTCCGGAACTAGTGCGATCTTGAACCCTTGATTGGGCGATGGTGTCCTCTTTTACGTAACTTGGTACTATACCTGTTATAGACATCGTTCCATGTCATAGATGGGAATTCTCTCAGGCTTTCCTTGAGTCTTCTTGTGGCTTCTGAGCTTTTATCATTTAAATTGCTTGTAAATGCCATGGCTGCCCAATTGTCAGGTACCCTTTGTAACATCATCCTTTCTCGTTGAAACCTGTCTACAAATTCACGAAGTAGCTCTGTGTCTCCTTGTTTTATTTTAAATATGTCCTCCATTCTTTTTTCGACTTTTTGCACACCGGAATACGCTTTTATAAATGAATCTGTAAGCTCAGCAAAAGAATCAATAGAATTTTCAGGGAGAAGAGAATACCAGGTTAACTCTCCTTTGGTAAGTGTTTCTCCAAACTTCTTGACCAAGAATGACTCAATTTCTTGCTTTTTCAAGTCATCGCCCTTCACTCCGGTGGTAAAATTAGTCACATGGTCGCGTGGGTCAATTGTACCGTCATATTTAGGAACATCAGGCGTTTTGAATTTCTTGGGAATAGGCAGGGGTGCTGCACTTGGCTTCCAAGGTTGTTGAGAATATCTATCAACGTCAATGCCTTGATAACAGGTGGTACTCCAGGAATTTGTTCGATTCGATCGTTTTGTTCCTTCACCTATTTCTGCAAGGTTAGTAATAAAGATTGTAACTCTGGGTTATTGGACATACCCGGTCTTGCTTCGAGGGATTCATTGGGATTTCCCCTACTTCCTGAGTTTGCTAACCCAGATTGAGGATTTTCCACAGTTATGGCATTGTTAGGAGGTGGTGTAGGTGATGCGGTCGGTAACCCCCTTGCAAATTCTTGTAAGGCTTGGTTTACATATTCCGCAATCATTTGCTTCACCTGATCTTGTTCTCTTGTTTGATCGTTACCATTGTGATTGTTGTTGGATCTCTATGGAGAATGTTCCCTTGAACCTGATGGGGTTCTTGAAGGTGATGGAGTTCCATCCCTTTGTTGTTTGTTGTCGTTGGTGTTCGACATAGTTCAAAGGGTATAGTTTGAAAGTAAGCAAAGATTATCAGATTCTCGATAACAAAACCAATTTATTTAACCAAAGAATTGGATTCTTTGCTCAAAGTTATTTTAAGAAGAACACGGGTTTCTGATAACCAAAGAATAAACTAGTAATTGTAAGTAAACTTGTAAATGGAAAGCAATTAGATGCACAAAAAGTAAGTGTATTGCAGTAGTAGTTCCAATGTGTCTTACAAGTTATATTTTACTCCCTTATATAGGGAATTTCTTAATATAACGTCTACCCTTTCCAGTGATTGAGCATTAATGACTAATAATGACATTAACGTAACATTACAATGATTAACCGTAACTGTTGCGTGAAGGTCGTGTAATGCTTGGCTCATTAATTGAAGATCTTCGAATTTGCCCTTTATTCTGACCGAATTCACTCTGATTGTGTCTCTTCATATTCTCAATCAGGTTGAGATTCCCGTAGCTAATTACCCTGTGGGTGTGCTATTCCGTGCCTCTTTTCCTCTTACCTCTTCATAGAGTCCTGTCCAGTTGTCGTATTTTCATTACTCCACATAGATTTCTGAGTCACCACATTTGTTACACGTGTGAAGCTCTTTTTTACCAATACAATAGTCCCCGCGTTTCTTAGAATAAAATGGTAAGAAATGACTTGAACCTCGATTCCCCTGTACCTCGATCATGACGTCGTCTTCATGACGTATGAAATGGATGTGACCGAAAGGTCTTGTCTATTCGGTTACCAAAACCATCAATGCATGTCAGTCGTCGGTCGACCACTAGTGATACCGAACCGTCGTCACAAGCCTATAAATACCACCTCTTTTGTTGATTCAAACTTTACTTTACTTTGATTAGAAACTATTCACTCCCCAATTCTCCTTATCTTTCTCTCATCGCTGCCAGGTACGCCACCATTGTTTTTATAAGAGCCACTAATTTTAGCCCTTCCTTATACTTTCTTCGGATACACAAATGGCAAAAACCTCCAAAACTATGCGACAAAAGGAAATGGCTCTGTCTTCCTCTTTCTGGCCGACCGGTGATAAGATGTCGGTAGAACCGACCCCCATGAATATATTCCTGGCCCATGTGTTCTTAAATCTGACTTTAAAGTCGAGAACCCCTCATCGGTGCCGGGCTGATGCGAACATATGTCGATGTACATGTGTTCGATTACTGAGGGCCACGTCGAGGCCATGAAGAAGGACTACAAATGGGGTTTGGAGGTAGTGGTGCGCATTCCTACTCCTGAAGATCGCATCACTACACACGTGAAGGGGTTCTCGTGTGTTTACACTTACCCCTTCATGTTGGGTCACGTTAACCCCGTGATTTTCGACTTCTGGAAGGTACAATGTCACCCTCGTCCAGGCCCACCCTTCACTATGGCGCATAGTGATCATGTTGCGCTTTTTCTCCAACGAGGCCGGGGGTTGGAGTTCACTTTGAACCATCTTATACGGTTGTACCGGCCTCGACTCTATCGAGGGCTAATTAAGCTTCAATGTCGAGCAACAAAGACTTTATTATCCAGCATCGGTGAGGATAAAGATCGAGGCTGGATGAGACGATTCATACGGGTGAGGACCTGTGATATATTACCGAAGGAAAAGATTCCATTCCCTAAGGAATGGAACCTCAAACGTAAGTGAATTTTTATTTTTTTATTTTTGTGTTTCTTTTGATTCTGCCTAACATTTCTCTTTAATCATGCAACTGTCCCTTGGATGCCTCTGGTGGTGCTCGATTTTGAAGATTGGATCCAAAAGCTTGCCTCTACTTCTACGCATGCCGAACGAGCATGGAAGGACTTAGAAAAGGGCAGGTGAGAGGCCAAGAACCATGGTAAGGATCTCTTCTTACGTATGCTGAAGTAATTACATTCTTTGTTCATTACTAATCTTTCCTCATGTAGGTCTGACCAAAGATGCCATTCTGAGGCCTTCGAGTGAAGGAGGAGAAGCCAAGTCTTCGACTCAAAAGCCGAAAAAAGATAAGAAGATAAAGGATGCCTCACAGTCCGCTCCAAAACCAGACCTCAAAGGGTGAGGAGAAAAATAGTCGGTCTATCAGCGGACACGGTCCGCAAGTTGAGAGATGAGGATGAAAAAGAAGAAGAAGATACTTTGGTGCCGAAGGTCCGCCCTAGGAAGGTCGTCGAGGTCGCCCCACTTTTAGAGCTTCCACCCGCTGTAACCGAGCCTCATATCAAGGAGGTTTCGAAGAAAAATTAAAGGATAAACCCCGGGTCTCCAGAGGTCGAAGTGGTTTCTCGATCAACAACTTCCACACCGTCCGGTTCCGAAACTTAGAAAATCGGTCAGAGCGCTCTGAGAGACTCGCTCGGGGCCATGAAAATGGGTCAACTGCCTTCATTGCCGGTCTTTTCTGAAGGAGCAATAAAGGAGGCCCGAGGGCTGAAGACTCCCGAGGTTGGCGGAGGCTCTAGCGTAGGCGATCCTTTCCGGGATTGCGTCGTAGGGGTCGATGACGCCTCTAATATTAATGATGCTTCGATCCTTATGGTGGAAGCCCAACATCTCTTTTCCCGAGTAAGTACTAGTCGTTTGTTGGTTAGTTTTCTTTGCTCTTTCCTTACAAATCTAACATGTGTTTTCCTTCTTTTATAGGTTGCTGCTAAATTACGAGCTGACCTTGGTCAGTGTAAGGCCGAACTCAAGAAGGTCTCGGAAGAGAGGAATTCCCTTAAGATACTTTGTGTCCAGAACGACGAGGTCATAAAGGACCTTCAAGCGGACCTGGCCAAGGCCCGTGAAGAGGAGGCTGAATTAGACAAGAGGGTAACCGCCCTTCTGATAAAATATGGAATCAGCTCGACTGTGGAGGCTAATACTTCGCTATCTCAGTTGCAGAAAAAGGTAGTTAGATCGAGCTTCTCCGAGTAGAGGTCGATCAGGTCAAGACCGATTTTGATTGCTGGAAAGGGAACGTGGACCGTCTTCCTGGGGAAAGGGAGGCAACCTTTGCCAAACTATCTTCAACTGAGGCTCAAATTCGAAGCCTTGAAGAGAAAATCTCGGCCCAGGACAAGAGGGGTTGAGGAACTCGAAGCTGGGCTTGCTGAGGCCAAGGTGGAGACCTAGAAGACCAAGTTCATGGCGGACAAGTCCATTGCCATGCACCGGGACGATGCTGAGGCTGTTCAAACATAGCTAAGGGAGGCTTCCGACCGGGAGCAGTGGCGTAATGATTTGGAAAAGTTCCAATCCCGGTGGGAAACCCTCGAGGAAATTCATGCTCGAGGTCTTGACCTTTTCGAGGAAATTGCTCGAGCCAAAGAGCTTGAAACTGAAGCCACACAGTTCGCCTCTTCTAATGATGCGAATGATGAAGCAGAGGGCAGCCGAGGCGGGTTCGTAAGTTGGGAAGATGGAGATGAGGCCATCGAAGAAATTTCTCCTGGAGAAGCTGCTCGAGAGGAAGTCGATCCTGAGGGGACTATCCCCCATCGTAGTTAGATTCTAACTTCTTTTCTCTTTTGTAAGAGTTTGACTGGCCTTTTATACATGTTTTTTGATATATAATAGAGAGACTTTTCTTCAAATGCCTTCATAAATTTCAAGTCTAAATATGCTTTCTGTCTCTGTCGAAAATGTTAAAAAATTTCATAGCTTTAATTTTACTAACTTTAACTCGTAAAAAAAGTAAACCCTTAAGTTTTTTTGGTTATACGAGGGAAAGTCCCCGATTTTGGAAATTCACTCAAGACTTTATATCGGGGCGGCTTGATCGAGCCTATGGATGTATTCTTTTTATAACCAAGCTTGATTAGGCCTTGAACTTTTAGAATAAAGTAAACCCTTAGGTTTTTATCAAGTGATGGGTAATTTTTGAGCTTACAATTATACCCCTTAGGTATTTTGTTGAATCCTCGAGCTATAATTGACCTTTATTTGAGCTCAGAATTGTGGAACCCTTGGGTCCGAATTGAGTGAGAACGAGGTCTCGAACTTTAATTGTATTGGCCCTTAGGCTCTTTTAAATTGGCCCTTAGGTTCTTTAGGTTGGCCCTTAGGCTCTTTAGGTTGGGACGATTCGGCCTTTAGAAATGGCTATTATGTTTCCCTTTTTGGCTAAAAGACTTAGTGAAAATTTCTTTGTGCCTTAGCATATGTTTTTTATACCCATTGGGTTTTTTGAGGGTTCGATGATGGGAACCCCATCTTTGTATCTCAACGTATTAGTGTTAAGATAATTTGATGCCCCTTGAGGTTCTTCGAAGGCTGATATTATCGAAGCCTTTTAGTTATTCGAGGGCTGATTTTATCGAAACCCTTTTGTAATTGCTTTGCCAAGGGTAGCCTTATTTAACCGTTTTTTCAAACTATTTGAAGGCCTTTCGTTTATAGAGGAAGTAGGGCGTCTCCGAGACGCGTTATTTTGGCCATAGACTTTAATATGGCCGTAGCTTTTAATGTGGTCGTAGCTTTCGAGTATCTCTCTTGGAATTATTTCCCGATAACATTTCGAACTTGTTCGAAATGTTAGTCCCCGAGTGTGATGGGCTTGGCCTATATATCGAGGGGTTCCTCTTTAAGGTCTTATGATTTTGAACTTAGATAGCTCGGGTGTGCAGTCCCCGAGTGTTCGAGGTATGCTTGTACTTGGCTCTTGAGACATTTTTCACAAGTGTTAGTTTTGCACAATAGATTAGAATCATAAGTACATGATTCATATAGTAGAAAATTTACTTCGAAACACGAGATGTTCAAGAAGAGAAAATTCTTCTTTGAATAATTTATACATGCTTATATGTTTTGTCTTCGGGACTCGGCTAACCTATATGGACACGGTTCATTCGGCCGTTTGGCCCATTATAAGATTTTCCCTATTGAGACTCGTTAACACGAGGTACATTTCTCGAACACATAACATCCGAGGGTGATGCCCCCCAATATTCGAGGTTGATTGCAAAATAGCCTTGGATACTATTGAATTATCCTCAGGTAGCACATAATTGTTGCCTCGTTAAAATATTTGCCGGGAAAACCCATTTGGGATAAAAATGATCTAAGGGAATAAGAATGCAATGTGTACTTCAAAACCTGAGGTCTCGATTTCTTGGATCGAATTCCTGCAATGAGTTAGTTTTGAATATTTATGTAAATGAAAGAAAAGAGAAAGTCATACCTTAGTAATAATACTACTTAGGGAGTGATATGTTCCAGTTATTCGACAATGGTTCGCTGCTCACTGTTCCGAGTTTGTAAGATCCTTTCCTATCTATGTCGAGGATTTGGTATGGTCCTTCCCAGTTAGAGCCGAGTTTCCCTTCATTAGGGTCTTGAGTGTTGATGGTGACTTTTCTTAGGACTAAGTCTCCGACTTTGAAGTGTCGAAGATTGGTTCTTCTATTGTAGTACCTCTCGATTCGTTGCTTTTGTGCATCCATTCGAACAAGTGCAACTTCTCGTCTTTCATCTAACAACTCGAGGCTGGTATTCATGGCCTCGCGACTTGATTCCTTTGTTGCATATCGGAACCTGGTGCCAGGCTCTCCCATTTAGACTGGTATCAAGGCTTCGGAGCCATACACTAAGGAAAACGGAGGTTCTCTTATACTGGACTTCGACGTTGTCCGATAAGCCCATAGGACCTCGGGAAATTTTTCTCTCCACTTCCCTTTGGCTTCATTTAGCCTTTTCTTTAAGTTTTGGATGATAGTCTTGTTCGTTGATTTGGCTTGTCCGTTCTCACTCGGGTGATACGGTGTCGAGAGTATCCTCTTTATTTTGTGATCTTCGAGGAATTTCGTTACTTTGTTGTCGATGAACTGTTTGCCGTTATCACATACTATTTTTGCGGGTATCCCGAATCGGCATGCGATGTGATCCCATATAAAATCGATCACTTCTTTTTCCCTAACTTTTTCGAAGACCTGTGCTTCAACCCATTTAGAGAAATAGTCAGTCATAAATAATATGAACTTAGCTTTACCTGGGGTCGATGGCAGAGGATCGACGATGCCCATTCGCCATTTCATGAATGGCCATGGGCGTAGGCCCGAATGAAATTGCTCGCCGGTCTGGTGGATCATCAGTGCAAACCTCTGACATTCATCGCATCTTCAAATGAACTCCTTAGAGTCTTTTTCCATGCTATCCTAATAATATCATGCTGTGACAACCTTTCGAACTAGTGACTCGGCGCCAGAATGATTTCCACAAGTGCCTTCGTGGATTTCTCGTAGAACATAGTCAGTATCTCCCGGTCCCAAGCATACTGCCAATGGGCCATCGAACGTTCTTCTGTATAGCGTTCCATCTTCGTCTATGTGAATCGAGCAACTTTAGTCCGTAAGGCACTCGATTCCTTGTGATTCGATGGAAGCTTTCTGTTCCTCAAGTACTCTATGTATTTCTTTCTCCAGTCTCAGGTTAAGCTCGTAGAATTTATTTCGGCATGTCCTTCTTCGATCACAGACCTCGAGAGTTGGACGACAGTCCCCGAGCTGATCTCATCTTCTTCGACCGATGACCCCAAATTGGCAAGTGCATCGGCCTTGGTGTTCTGTTCTCGAGGTATATGTTGTAGAGTCCATTCTTTAAAATGGCGCAGGGTTACCTGCAATTTGTCTAAGTACCTTTGCATCCTGTCCTCTCGAACTTCAAAGGTTCCGTTTACCTGGTTAACTACCAGAAGGGAGTCATATTTAGCTTCGACGACTTCCACTCCCAAACTTTTAGCTAGATTGAGACGTGAAATCAAGCCTCATACTCGGCCTCGTTATTAGTCAATTTGGCAGTTTTAATGGATTGTCTAATAATATTGCCCGTGGGCGGTTTCAAACAATGCCAAGCCCGGACCCTTTCACATTCGAGTCACCGTCAGTCAAGAGGGTCCATACCTCCGATGATGTACTCGATTTTAGTAGAAGTTCCTTTTCAACATCAGGTAGGAGGGTTGGCGTAAAATCGGCCACGAAGTCGGCTAAAATTTGAGACTTAATGGAGTTTGGGGTTGATATTCGATATCGTACCCACCAAGTTCGACGACCCATTTGGCCAATCGGCCTAATAACTCGGGCTTGTGAAAAATATTTCGGAGTGGATAAGTGGTTATCACACATATGGGGTGACTTTGAAAATATGGCTTTAATTTTCTAGATGCGCTTATTAATGCAAGTGCCAATTTCTCTAAGTGTGGATACCTAGTTTCAGCATCTCCTAAGGTTCGACATACGTAATAAATAGGAAACTGCATACCTTTCTCTTGTCGAACTAGTACACTACTTACTGCTATCTCGGACACTGCCTAGTATAAGTATAGTTTCTCATCTACCTACGGAGTGTGGAGCAGAGGTGGGCTCGATAAGTATCGCTTTAATTCCTTCAATGTCTGTTGGCATTTCGGGGTCCATACGAAATCATTTTTCTTGTTGAGTAAGGAAAAAAACCCGTGGATCTGATCTGATGGCCTCGAAATGAATCGACCCAAGGCAGCTATCCGTCCGGTTAGCCTTTGCATGACTTTCACACTGTCTACGTCGGTGATGTCCCCAATGGCTTTAATCTTATCGGGTTTGATTTCGATTCCCTAATTTGACACCATGAAGCTGAGGAATTTGCCCAAGCTGTGCTTTTGGGGTTAAGTTTCATGTTGTACTTCCTCAAGATTTTGAATGTCTCTTGCAAATGAGTCAAATGGTCCTCTACGTGCAGGGACTTAACTAATATATCGTCAATGTAAACTTTCATTGAGTTACCTATCTGTTCCTTGAACGTTTTGTTAACTAGGTGTTGATATGTAGATCCCGCATTTTTTAGACCGAACATAATCACATTATAACAATAGGTCCCAGACTTAGTGATAAAAGAAGTCTTTTCTTGATCTTCTAGGTTCATCTGGATCTGATTGTACCCAGAATAGGCGTCGAGAAAGGTAAGAATCTTGTGGCCGGCTGTGGCATCGATCATGTGATCGATGTTAGTCAATGGAAAAGAATCTTTAGGACATGTTTTATTCAAGTCCTTATAGTTTACACACATTTTAAGTTTGTTCCCCGTTTTGGGGACTACGACTACATTAGCTAACCACTCGGAATATTTTACTTCCCGAATGGATCCTATTTTGAGAAGTTTGGTTACCTCATCCTTTATGAAGGCATTCTTTACCTCGGACTGGGGTCTTCTCTTTTGATTTATCGGTCTAAACTTCGGATCCAGGCTCAACCGATGAGTTGTTATCTCCGGTGGGATTCCTGTCATGTATAAGTGGGACCATGCAAAGTAATCCATGTTATCAATAAGAAATTGAATGAGTTTTTTCCTGAGTCTGGGGGTCAACCTCGTACCCAGGTATACCTTTCGTTTGGGTAGTTACTCGATCAGTATCACCTGTTCCATATCCTTGACCGTTGACTTGGTTGCATCTGATTCTTCGGGAACAACGAAAGTTTGAGGAGTGAGAAAATCCTATTCTTCTTCCTCTATTATCTGTTTCTCCGATTCGGTTGAGGCTGGGGGCGGTGATTGTTATTTGGTTGTCTACTTATCTTTGGTGCTTGATTTTTCCGAGGTCGAAGGTGTTGATATCGGCGTCACCTAGTCGACTGCAAACATTTCCTATGCAGCGTTTTGTTCCCCGTAAACCGTTTTCATCGGTCACCCCTTCGATCGTTCTAGGCAGAGTTGCGCCCCAGACCGTTATTCCTTCGATCTGAAACATACGGCTGAAACCGATCTTTATTCGGCTTTGATTCTCTATCCACATCTCTTTGATATTTACCTGTCGACCGGTTTGGATGTACTGAACCTGAGGGGGCTCCCAATTGGTCGTCTTCAACCCTGATCTTCGACTAATATCGGTTGTGAACATCTGCCCAAGTAAGAGTCGGGTACTGGATCAAGTTCTGTTTCAACTAGCGCGATGCGATCGAACTCTGCTCGTTCAATCCTTGTGTAAAGGCTTGAACAACCCAATCATCAGTGACTTGTGTTAATTCCACGCGTTTCATTTGGAATTGATATGCGAACTCCCTTAGCATCTTGTTATCCCTCTTACTTCGAAAATGTCTGATTTCCTCTATACAAACTTTATGGCCCCAACGTGTGCTTTTACGAACAATTCCGCTAACATGGCAAACAAATTGATAGAATTCGATGGCAAGTTGTGATACCAAATCATAGCTCCCTTCGACAGGGTCTCCCCGAACTTCTTCAGCAATACAGAATCGATTTCGTCATCTTCCAAATCATTTCCTTTTATGGCGCACGTGTAAGAAGTAACATGCTCATTTGGGTCAGAGTTCCTGTTGTATTTAGGTATATCGGGCGTACGAAACTTCTTTGGGATGGGCTTCGAAGCCGCACTCGGAGGGAATGGTTTTTGTACGAACTTCTTAGAATCCATTCCTTTTAAGATCGGTGGTGCCCCCGGTATCTGGTCAACTCGAGAGTTATAAGTTTCCACATTTTTGTCATTGGCTTCGATTTTCTTTTCTCTTGATTCTATTCTATTAGTAAGCTCCTCGAGCATCCTTATTATAGCAGGGTCAGTTGTTGAAGTATTATCACCCAATCTTTCAAGCACTGGCGCGGTACAACGAGTAACCTCTTGTTCGACCCTATCTGGTGCCATGTGCTGATTTTGCAACTGAGCAATGGCGTTTTGTTGAGCTTGAAGCATTTCAAATATTAGTTGGAGACTGACCCCTTCATCTACTCTGCTCTGTGTACCCCGACCGTCAGTCCGACCCTCTTTGCATACACTTCCTTCGGGATCTACGCCTAAATCCGCATTCAAGGCAACATGAGAACTGACATCAACCGAGTTGATGGGCGGTGCTCCTCCGAGGTCAGACTTTGGAACCTCGATTCCTGGGGCGATAACATTCTCATTTTCTCCGTGGAGTTCAAGGCCGTTGTCACCGTGTGTAGAGGTGTTTTGCGAGTTTGACATGATTCAACCTGAAAACAAAATTCTTGACAAGAAACAAGTGTAAAATAGTGTGTTATACCAGAATTATCACTGAACAATCACTATTATCCTTAGCCCCACGGTGGGTGCCAAACTTTTTACCTCGAAATACGAGTAACAATTAAACTTGTAATGTGGTTATAAGGATACTCGATCTGATTCATTGCCAATTGGTAAATGACTAGATAAATAAATGAATTTAAATGATTGAGATAAAATTCAAACAAGTGTCATTGCAATTTATCGACCTCGATCGAAGCAAGCTCGAGATCAAGCATTAAGAACAATAAGAATAGTAGTAAATTGTAAGCAAGTAAAAGAGCAGCGTATTGTTATTTCTCAGTAAGCGTATGCAATATATGATGGTCACAAATGAACAGGGTTTCTCTTTATATAGTAGAGGAATCCTAAATAACATATAAGTCTAATTTCGGAAGTAAGATCTATGATTGGTATCAATAACCGTTGGCGGTTCTATCAATCCCGATATTTCCGCCGAGATTTGTGGTCGAACGTGATATCTCGTGTCACACCTCCTTTTTCTTACCCCCGGAAGGGTATAAGGGAGTTTTTTCCAATTTAAGTGACAATCGAAACGGGATTATTTTTATTTAAAATTCAGAGTCGCCACTTGGGATAGTTTATGGTGTCCCAAGTCACCGGTTTAAATCACGAATTGAGGAAAAATTGACTCTGTTTTACAGTCCGCGAAACACAAAAATCTGGGTAAGGAATTCTGTTAACCCGGGAGAAGGTGTTAGGCATTCTCGGGTTCCGTGGTTTTAGCACGGTCGCTCAACTATTAATAATTGGCTTAATTATCTGATTATTTACATATTTAGAACCTATTGTGCATTTTTTAACTTTTAACCGTTTTTAATAATCCAATTGTTATGCAACTAATTATTTAGTTACACATTGCGAATTATGTCACGGGAACCGTACCCACAATCCACAACGTGTTTCTTTTATTAAACTTAAATTGTGGCCGGGTCACATAAATGTACCCCCGGATTTTAGTAGTCAAGCGTCACAACTACGTCACGGGAACCGTACCCGTAGCTATGACAATTATTTAATTAACGTGCCTAGAACAAACTACGAGATTTCAAGGAATTATTAACGAACCTTTGATTCTATATTTTGTACTCAAACTGTGCATTTGAATTAGTTGATGAGGAAAGAGCCCAGGTGGTCTATTAGATTCAGATTAGAATTATAGAAGTCTTTAATTGGTAACTTAACAAAATACTACTGGTGTAACCAAAGTATCTGCTACTCCAAAGGAAAAATATGACATAGCATGACATAAATACTAAATCAGTACACATGATTGAAATGAAAAATTTATGAATCATCCATTTAACATGCTAAATCAAAACTGTATCTACGTATGTGAAAACAAGGAATTAAAACTATGCCAAGTTCAAAAAAATATATGAAGATTCCAAAATCACTACAGAAGGAAATGAATAGATTCACTCTGTCATTTTGTAACACGCTAAATCAAAAATGAAGATTCAAAAATCAGTAAAAAAAAAACATATGAAGACAGAGAGCAAGAACTTTTGCATTAATTAAAAGTCGGATAAGAATTGAACCTCGATGATTTCGTAAGTATTTGATTATCAACAAAGTTCGAAATGAATAGATCAGCAGTACATGTCCCTATGAAATGAAGAAGATACTTCTGACCGGAACTACGACCAACGATCTCAACCTTGAACAGGATAACTCGAACGTGAATCCGAACGGAACTCGACGGGAGATGGGAACCTCTGTCTAACCTCAATCGGCGAACCTAACGAGAACTCAACTTCAAGCTTAGCCAACACTCAGATCTCTCAACCAAATCCCGTTTTCATTACATAACCTCGAACTTATTTGAGATCTAAGACTGGTGGCTAATGATTCGCCGGATTCCGGCATTTTCCGCAAAGAGACAAGGGGTACGGATGCTTTTGTGCGTGTGAAAATGGTGGTGAAGAAGAAGAGCTGTTGTTACGGGGTTTTTTGTGGTGGTTGTCTGGCAGCGTGAAGGTGGAGCAAGGAGGCGGCTGGGGTGGCATCAGCGCCTGTAGGTGTTCTGGGGTGAATGGAGATGAAGAGGGGCGGCTGGAGGCATGAGGGCAGGAGGTCCAGCGGCGCGGGTTGAGGGCGTTCAGGAGGAGGGAGGCCGGCGGTTGGCCTGTGAGGGAGATGGGAGTTGCTGTTTTCTCTCTCTTTTGTGTCGATAGTCTCCTCCCTGTAGAGATAGGGTGCGTCCGTTGTTAAAAGGGTCTCCTCCCTCTTCCTAATGCTAGGGTATTAGTTAGGTTGATGGGTATTGGGATAAGGGGAATGGGCTTGGGAATTGGGTTGGGTCAAAGTCTTGTTGGACTTTAGTTTTGGGCTAGGAAGACTAGAAAAATATAATGTGTTTATAAAATAAAACCTACTCTTAATTAATTAAATATACTACTAAAATAAAACTAAATATTAAGAATGAAAAATATTTTTGTAATTTTCATTTTTGTGCTTAAGATAAAGGAAAGGAGATATTAGGCCTAGACAAGATATTTAAACGCTAAAATGTATAAAATATTTGGGAGGGTCAAAAATCACGCGTCTACATCTCGCTATTCCGTTGCTCGATGTTGATCGTGTCCGATCTCAATCCTTCGATCTTCGTGTTCTTCAAGCTTTAGCTTGCTTCGATATGAACATAATCTCGAGGCAAACCCTCGAGCCCATAAAATCGGATGTGCTCGATTTTAACCGTATACAAAGAGTATTGATAACATAGTATTTCTTTGTTCAATCTAATTCCGGGAGGGTTGAAAAAGCTACCAAGGAAAATTATCAAATCTAGTTTAGGAAGGGTTAATAAAGCTAACAAATAAAATTATCAATCCAACTCTTCGATTTTGTTACTTCTATTTTTACTTTATTGTAGAACATGAGTAATCTCATTTTTATGTTCCCATGTCTAATATTCACTCGGCCAATAAAACATCTCGCATGTAGAAATTGCAGGTAGATACAAAATTTACAGTATAGATCAATTGATTAATTGCTTATGGATAATGTTTACCCTTCAAATTGGATAACAATTAAACTTATAATGTGGTTTTAACGATACATGATTTCACTTAAAACCAACTGATAAATGGTGTTTGCTCGATCACTCAAGAATTCTCGAAGGTGACCCTCGTTGAATAGACGGGTCACCTCCTCCCTTAGTTGTCTGTAGTATTCGGTTATATGGACATGGGTACCATGGTATTTGCATATTTGGTTGGGATTTCTTTAGGATGGATCGGTATGTAGAGGTCTGGGCCATCTAGTATCTTTGATTCTCCCAATGGCTGACACAATTCCTGATGCGTCGACGCTGAAGTTGTATTATGATAATCGTGGTGCTTATGTGGGATCAGCATGTTTATCGAATCCACTTTTGCTCATGAGTCCCCGGGAGTTCTGCCCTCGATCATTCCTCCGATAATTTCGAACGTGATTACGTCCTGGGTCGCTGTTCCTACAATCCGCGTTGTATGGTTGATACCGATCTCTGTTCGATCACGGTTCTCTATTGATATCCCTTTGAGTTCTACCGACGCGCCTGTTTGGATAAACAGAACCGGAATAGGTCCCCAATTGATCATCCTCGACTCTGATCTTTGACTGGTACCGATTATGTACATCGGCCCAGGTTACCACTGGATATTCGATTAAATTCTGCTTTAGCTATTGTGATGCCACCGAACTTTGTCGTTCAAACCTTGAGTAAAGGTTTGAACAACCCAATCTTATTTGACCGGTGGTAGTTACATGCGTTCCATCTTGAACCGAGATACGAATTCCATAAACATTTTGTTGTCTATTTGTTTTACCTTGAAGAGGCCTGATTTCCCAGTCGCAACCTTTATTGCTCCGGCATGTGCCTTTATGAAGGAGTCTGCAAGCATAGTGAAGGAATCGATGGAATTAGGCGGTACATTGTTGTACCATATCATTTCTCCTTATGACAAGGTATCTCCATATTTCTTCAGTAGAACATATTCAATATCATCGTCTTCCAAGTCATTATCCTTTATTGCGCATTAATAAGAAGTGACATGCTCATTAGGGTCGGTGGTCCCGTTGTACTTAGGTATTTTTGTCATTCAAAACTTCTTCGGAATGGGCTTCAGAGCCGCATTTGGAGGGAAAGACTTCTGTACGAATTTCTTTGAATCCATACCTTCTGGTCAACCAGGGAGTTGTATGTCTCTACTTTCTTGTCATTTTCCTCGATTTTCTTTTCTCCTGATTCAATCCGTTTAGTGAGCTCCTCGAGCATTCTCATAATGGCGGGGTCAGTCCCCGATTCGTTGGCGTTCGACCTTGTTGTTTTAGACGTCAATACCACACAATTATATAAGTTAATGGTGAAGTACCCAATTTTCCGAGTGCTGTCTAATTGGAAGAACCTGGTTATTCTTGGTGTTCCAACTACTGCTGTTTGCGGAATAATAAAAGCAGTAAAGTAAAAACACAGAGATTTTTACGTGGAAAACACCTGGCTCAAAAGGTTAAAAAACAACGACCTACACCTCAGTAGGATTTTCTCAAACTCTTCACTAAAAACTCTGAGCCAAACAGACTTACAAAATAAACTTCTTTGTATCAACTAGCCTCTAGCTAATTTCTATAGAATTCAAGCTAACTCTAACTTGAACAATGTGTACCTATTACAATTTGCTTCTAAGAAAGCATATAAGATACAATATTGAAAGACCTACTACAACTTACTAGACTCAATAAACAAACAGATGAAACTGGTTCTTCTAGCTGGTCTGTAGCTCCAGATTCGCACTCTCCAATTTGGCTCGAACTGCTTGCAAAATTTCTTCACGAATTTCGCTCTCAATTCTTGATAAATTTATGCTTTTGTGCGTCTACATATCATAAGAACAATCTTCAATTTATAGGAGTTAGTAGATAAGGAATCAACTAGAATCCTAATCCAACTCTTCCATGGTGAAAGAGTTCTAGTCAAACTCAACTCCTAAATCCTTCCTTATCTTTGATTCTGTTCTTATTGAATAAGGAGTCCTTCTCCAATTTCGTTTTTGCAATCTTTTCGATCAGAAGATATCTCAATTTTACCAGAACACATTTAACTCATGCATGTGCATCTCATGTGCCTTTAACTCTGCTGGTCTATGTCACCTGTGATGGACCTGGTTCATCTCGGAGTTCCTTTGTCAATTTTCAAAATTATTTCCTTTCTTGGGCCAACAAATTTCCCCCTTTTGATGATGACAAACTTTGTGCTTCAAGCCTGTTTCAGCTTATCCAACATTGACATATATGAGAGTATTAAGCATTTATCATAAAGAACCAAGTTCATTAGGTTATAAATATCACATGTTCAGAGCACAACATATCTTCCCCCTTTTGGCATCATCGAAAAGTTGCAAAACAAATTGTGTGAATCCCAGATTTTTAACACTTACTCATGGCCATTTGGGGAACTGCATATGCAATCATGGATTAATCATCAATAATCAACTATGAATTCAAACTATCAAAAATTAGAGATACTGAGTCAAAGCAAAAAGCATCAGATTTCATTGATAGAGCGAATACGATTCTGCCACAATCTACAAAATAAAACAAAAACAGTTAAAACATGAGCAAACAAATTCTGAATCTGGGTCACTGAAAGTTCTAGGCAGGCTAAGAAATTAAGGCTTGAAAAAACTGCAGACCTGGTTCATTTAGCCAACATAGATGGTTCAGCAGACTTAGAAACAAATGAAGACTTCTTTGAGCAAGTCTTGGCTTTCTTGAGCTTAGGGGTCTGAACCTCTACCTCTGCCACTTTTTCACTTTGATGGACCAGGTCCATCTCATCCACTTCAACAGCCTCAATAGGCTCAGCAACCTTTTCTTTCCCTTTTTCCACTCTTTTCTTCTTAGTCTCATCTAAAGCTCTCTTCAACTCGTCCTCACTTTGCTTTACCTTGCTCCTTGTAGTTCTTCCTCTTGGAAGAGAAATATTAGAAGTCTCAGAAGGAGCAGTTTTTCTTTTCTTACTTTCTCTTGCTGTTCCAGACGTTTGAGCTTTAGGAGTTCTTTTCTTCTTTGGATTTTTATTATCGCCTAACATTTTCAGTAGATCCTCCAGGGTTTCCTCAGTAGATGAACCAGGTTCATCTGTGTGCTTTCCTAAATTTACTAACCATTCAGCGTCTTCTCCTGCTTCACTTCCCCCTGCGTTCTTGCTACTTTCTTCCTCTTTTTCTGGTTCAGCTTCACAAATAGTCATTTTTACAAATTCTTGCCCTATTCCCCTCTTTTCACTCCTTACTCCCTCTCTCTTTTTCTTTTTCAATTTTATTTTTACCTCATCTCCTTCTTGTCTCAAGCATTTCCACATTACCACATACCCAACCAGTATGAACCTATTTTCTAAGTTTTCAGCGACCTCAAAAATGACCTCAGAAGAAGGTTTTGGTACAGAAGTTACATGTTCAGAATCAAAAGACCCAGTTTCTTCCCCCTCAGTCGTCGACTTGAAAGAGTCATTGGCAATTTGGGAATGGTTCTGTAAGGGATGGGATGGCTTGAATTAACTTTTAGTTTTGAATAGACGGTTAAGGCTTCCCTAGAATCTAGGTATTTTAATTTGGTGAGAATTCTTGTTGAAACAGAACTGGTTCAAAGTCAAATGGATAGGCTTTGAAAAGATTTTGAGTTTGGACAGAGTTATTCTCATGATTTAATTATTAGTATTTCAAAGTGTGCAGAGTGTAGAACACATACCTCGCCTTTCAGATGAACCAGCACGATGAACCAGGTTCATCATTTCAGAATCCTCTTGATCAAGCCTCAATTTGCAGAGAAAGAAAAAATTTCGTTAGTGACCAGTAAGTCATATCAAAACATGGCATAAGAGTATACTTTTTACATTATGAGATTGAGAAATTGTTAATCTGATTATTTACACAAATTCCTGATTTTCTAGCCAATTTTTTTCATTTTTCCTTCTTCTTTTTCCCTTTTTTTCTTCTTGTATTTACATTCTGAACTGGTTCAATTAAGTGATCTTAATAATCCCTAATAGTAACCAGTTCCTTTAAAAATGCTCTTTACTCACTGCTTTTGTAAAGATATCTGCATGGTTTCACAACCAACTAGTTACTCCTTGATGTTCCTTCATTGCTTTGTTGCCGTGGAACAGGTTCAGGTACAGGTTCCAACGAAATTTGGGAATTATTTTGTTTTATTCCTCCTGTCATGTTGTCCGGATGGATGAACATGTTCCATCACCTGTTCCTTCCTCCAGTGTTGCTTTAGTTTGGACTGAGTTTCTGACCAGCCCAATTTCTTCATCATCTTGTTCATTACCAACCCCAATGATTTTAGCTTTCTTTCCATTTCCAAAGGAGACAGTTCCTCCTTTGAGGTTCTCAAGTGAAAGGAACTAGTCCTTGTTTCCAGTCATGTTTTTTGAGCAGCCACTATCCATGTACCATATTTGGCTACTACCTTTCCCTTGAATCTACAAAAGAAAATCAGAGGTTAGTCTTAGGAACCCAAACTAGTATGGGTCCCTTTCTATAAGCAAAATGATGAATTAAATTCTTTTTAGCCTAACTTGGTAGCCAATTCTTCCCTTGAACAAAATTTTTGTTCTTTTGACTGGCCTTTTCTTTTGCATTACATTCACTTTTAAAGTGACCAGTCTTACCACAGTGAGTACAAATCTTGTTCTCAGGAAGAGTGAGGTACTTACTTTTAGGATCCCATTTAGGTAGCAGATTCCCAAAGCCAAGTCTTCTTCTATTGCTACTATGATGTTCCTGTAGCCATGTCAAAGCATCAGAAGACCTGTTCCATTTGCTAGTTCATGATTGACCTTACTTAGATCCTCCTTAAGGACTCTTATGTGCTCATCTCTTTTGTACAACTCGTCTTTCATTTTTCCTAAGTTTTCTTCTAATGTGAGTTGTGTGTGATCAGCTTTGTTTTTACCCGTTCCTAATTTCAGTTTTAGATTTTCAGATCTCATCTCTAGGATAGTAGTGTCAAGTTCATGAACCTGGTTCTTTAACTCAGCATTTTTACTATCACTTTCACTAGCCCTAAGTTCCAGATTCTTGCACTTAGCTTTCAAAATCACACACTCCTTAGACAGTTGTTTCTTTTCATTGTTTAGATCCTCAGATTCATCAATGAAATCCAGGAGTAACTCAGATAGCGTTTCTTTAGACAAAAATTTAATCTTGTCTTTGAGATGAATTTTACTTACCTTAGATTCCTCATCGGATTCTCCAATTGCCATAAGTGCTTGTTCATCTTCATCATCTGACTCCTCATCTGAACTTTCACCCCAAGCAACAACCATTGCCTTTGTTGATGTTCTGTTTTTCTTGGGTTGAACCTGTTCCTTCTTCATGTTCCTTCGTTCAGCTTTTTCCTTCTTCCATTCAATTTCCCATTGAGGGCAGTTTTTGATGTGTTGCCACACTTGTAACACCCCTCATTGGTTTGTTTTTCATGAACCCTTGGTTTGTTGTAGCTTCCACTTCTTGAAGGACCCTTTTCTCTCATTAGGTACTTCTTGAAGTCCTTTGTGATCATGGTCATTTCATCCTCCTCCAGATCAGCTTCTTCAGTGATTCTGAATGCCAGACTCCTTTCCTTCTTGGGATCATCCATCTTCATAGTCTGCCTTCTAAGTTCATAGGCAGTGAGATTTCCAATCAGCTCATCCAGCTTAAGAGTTGCAATGTTCTTAGATTCCTGAATGGCTGTAATTTTGCTTTCCCAAGAGACTGGCAAGACCCTTGTCAGAATTTTCTTAACCTTTTCTTCTTCAAGAATGACCCTTCCAAGAGACTTGAGTTCATTGGTCAGTGTAGTGAACCTTGCATACATCTCTTGGATGGTCTCTTCTTCCTTCATGGTGAAATTCTCATATTGAGAATATAGTAGAGTTCCTCTTGACCTTTTCACTTGAGGTGTTCCTTCATGAGCCACTTGCAAAGTGTCCCAAATTTCTTTGGCAGTTGTACAGCTTTGAATTCTGCTATAATCATCTAGACCGAGTCCACACACAAGCCACTTCTTGGCCTTAGCATTTTTCTCCCACTTTCTCAAATCCTCAGTAGTGCAGTCAGCTCTAGTCTTTGGCACATCTACTCCTTCAGCAGTCTTCTTCATGGTGGCTAAAGGACCGTCAGTGACTATGTCTCATAGTTCATAGTCTTCTCCAATTAAGTGATCTTTCATCATATTCTTCCACCAGGGGTAGTACTGGCCATTGAAGAGTGGAGGCCTAATAGTTGATTGTCCTTCCCAGTTACCAGGTGGTGCACTCATCTTGATCTTTTCCTAAGGTGTTAGCCTCTTCAAGGATAACCCGCTCTGATACCAATTGTTGTTTTAGACGTCAATACCACACAATTATATAAGTTAATTGTGAAGTACCCAATTTTCCGAGTGCTGTCTATTTGGAAGAACCTGGTTCTTCTTGGTGTTCCAACTACTGCTGTTTGCGGAAAAATAAAAGCAGTAAAGTAAAAACACAGAGATTTTTACGTGGAAAACACCTGGCTCAAAAGGTGAAAAAACCACGACCTACACCTCAGTAGGATTTTCTCAAACTCTTCACTAAAAACTCTGAGCCAAACAGACTTACAAAATAAACTCTTTTGTAATCCTAGGACTAACTCTAATCCCTTTGTATCAACTAGCCTCTAGCTAATTTCTACAAGCTTCAAGTTAACTCTAACTTGAACAATGTGTACCTATTACAATTTGCTTCTAAGAAAGCTGATAAGATACAATATTGAAACACCTACTACAACCAACTAGACTCAATAAACAAACAGATGAAACTGGTTCTTCTAGCTGGTCTGTAGCTCCAGATTCGCACTCTCCATTTTGGCTCGAACTTCTTGCAAAATTTCTTCACGAATTTTGCTCTCAATTCTTGATAAATTTATGCTTTTGTGCGTCTACATATCATAAGAACAATCTTCAATTTATAGGAGTTAGTAGATAAGGAATTAACTAGAATCCTAATCCAACTCTTCCATGGTGAAAGAGTTCTAGTCAAACTCAACTCCTAAATCCTTTCTTATTGAATAAAGAGTCCTTCTCCAATTTCATTTTTGCAATCTTTTCGATCAGAAGATATCTCAACTTTACCAGAACACATTTAACTCATGCATGTGCATCTCATGTGCCTTTAAATCTGCTGGTCTATTTCACCTGTGATGGACCTGGTTCATCTCGGAGTTCCTTTGTCAATCTTCAAAACGATTTCCTTTCTTGGGCCAACAGACCTTTTTGGCACAGGCTCGGTCCTGTGGACGACTTCTGGTTCGATCCCAATCGGTGCACGGTGCTGATTTTGTAGTTGTGCTATAGGTGCTTGTTGAGCCTGTAACATCTCGAATATTAATTTGAGGCTTACTCCACCGTATTCTCCGCCCTGTGTACCTCGACCACCAGATCGACCTTCTCTACGTATGCTACATTCGGGATCAGCGCCCAAATTTGGATTTACGATGATATGTGAACTAATGTCGACGGGCTTTGCAATTGGTACTCCCTCGAGATCAGCCCGAGTCATCTCGATCCATGGGGCGGTTATATTGTCATTTTCTCTGTGAAATCTGAGGCCGTTGTCACCATGAATGGGTGTTGTTTGTGAGTTTGACATGTTTTATCC
Organism: Nicotiana undulata; assembly: GCA_005239495.1. Lineage (NCBI taxonomy): Eukaryota > Viridiplantae > Streptophyta > Magnoliopsida > Solanales > Solanaceae > Nicotiana > Nicotiana undulata. The sequence goes on from MDKH01168472.1 coordinate 26,585, forward strand.
TTAAAACAAAAACACTTACAAGAAAAGGCGTAAAGCGATGTGTGTTATTAGAATCAGTATTAAGCAATCACTATTATCCTTAGCTCCACGGTGGGCGCAAAACTGTTTACCTTTAAAATTAGATAACAATTAAACTTATAATATGATTTTAAAGATACGTGATTTCACTTAACACCAACTGATATATATGAAGATTAATAATAGTAATCAATAGTAAAGTAAAACAAACCAGTGTTTGAACAGAACTCGACCCTCTAGTTAGAGTACCCTCGAACTGATTGGTACAAGAACAATTTAAAGATATAATAGGCCGATGAACAAGAATGTAAATGAGAAAGAGAATTATATTGCTTTGATATATGTCAACAATGTGTCCTACAAATGATTAGAACCCCCTTTATATAGTAGAGGGATTCTACTTATGGTATAACTTTGATTGCAGAAAGAAATCCCATGATTAGCTAATTAACCGTTTCTGATTTGATCTGTTCCGAGATTTGCGCCTTGATCCTCGGCCAGTCACGGATATCTTGCCCTTTTGTTATTGTGCTATCTTCGATCTTGCTCGATGTCTGTCTTGTTTGGCTTCAATTGCTACTAGCATCGATCTCGACATGTACCTCGATTTTGAATCGGTACCTTATCCTCGTGATATAATCTGTTCTGTTTCGAAGCCGTTCTTCGATACAACCTCCTGATCTCGTTCAAATAGTAAAATGAGGTGTACCCTATTTTAACCGTATACAAATAAACCTAAAGAGGAACCACAAAAACAAGTAGTGGGATATATGCGGCCCTCTACCCTTAATCAAAGATTTTGTCTTTGAGCTCTAGGATTAATAAAGAAGTTTCTAGTAGGCATAACTTCTTCCTTAATGAGTTATATGTGGTGCAAATTCGCATTAGTTAGACCGATGAATATCAAATACTAGACGGTTAAAAAAGAGAGAGCAAAGATATAGAGGAAAAAGCATGTAGTTATATATTGTCAACGTAAGTACTTTTTACAACTATCAGTGGACGTTTACCTTATAATTTTTATAATCTGATTGTATTAATTTATTTGAAAATAAAAATAAAAAATAAAATACAGTGGTGTTACAGGTTCACCACCCGCTGGAGTGCCAGTCTGCTATTGACTCCCTGGTCTCCCTTGACAAATTAAATGATGATAAGTTCAAATTATTCCAAACTTCACGGAAGAAATGAAGAATCTAATGTTGTTGTGATCGAAACAATTAGAAGTCAGTTCTTAGTGAGAATGCATGCGCCGTTTGACTGAAGTAAAAATGGAGAGTTGTACGTTGACTATGTTTTTGAATGACACACAGAATTCAAATCTAGGCTGCTGGTCAATACATGTTTTTTTTTAGTTTTATATTTATTTTCTACCATATGTAGCACATTTTAGGTGGAAAATACCAACGAAGGTTGTTAATTTATACTACTCCTAGACGTAAGAAAGAGGGCTGAATTGCTTTTACCTGATTTTTCGCGATGTCAAAGAACCTGGTTCTTTGAAATATTCAAACAGACACAAGCAGAAATAATTAAGAAAAGTAATCAACCAAGTTTTTTTTACGTGGAAAGCCTCCTTGCTCAGTGGCAAAGTCATAAATATTTTCAAGAGTGTTAAAACTTAAAAGACTAAAAAAAATTGCCGACAAATGGTATTCAATATATATTTTATATATGTTAAATCAGTATTTTACTCAGTTGCTTAGCTTCGATTTTTAGAAATAATTTAGGTATGAATAGACAATAACAAGCTACGTATTTTCTACTTTTCTCTATTTCCTCTCCGGCTGAAATGTGCACGTAATACTATTTGATTCCCTTGCAAGGAACAAAAATGTGGGAGTTTGGCCTTAATTTTCTCCTTGTGAAATTTGGTTTACTTAGAAAAGGACCTCTCAGATCTAAAGTTAGGTCCCACGCGAATTAAAAGTTTCAAACTCAATAAAAATGTGTATAACATATGGAGTAGTGTTCAATTGCGTTTACAAGAAACGGCAAGTCTAACGACCTTAAAGCCGCAAAATACCCAGAATATTGGAAACTCAAAATTCAAGGTTGGAGTGGACTTTTGCTTTCGATTAAAATCTGTTTTGTATACAGGTTATCATTGTTAATATATTTGTATTTTTTAAAAATATATACATATATTCAATAAAATTTTGTCAAACTTTTTGAGTGCAGGTGACCCCTCACTTGATAACATAGTTTCGCCTCTGAATGAAACTGTCCTAATTGAAATTTTGACGCAGATTCAGTATTTAAAATTATTGGTCCGAATTCAAGATACCTAACTCATTTAATTTGCTGGGCATTATTGTACTTAGTTAAATAAATTTCTAACGTATATATTCGAAATTCGGGCTATAATTATTTTATTCGTATGAACTCCCTAACTCACACTTTTTGTCCGCCCAGTTGGAAATGTGTCTGTCATACAGTAATAGACCACATGATGTTTCTTTAAAATGGCTCATGTTTTTATGTATGGAATATATAAGCCGAAATAAATAAAATTGTTGCCTTGTGGGAAATCAATAAAAATTATAACAGAACACAACTTTATTTACAATTCAGATTTTTGTGAAATTCTAAATTTGTATTTTTTCTTAAATTTATGTCCAAACGCCTACTAATATCTTCAGTTTTTTAGAGGGTTTCGGGAACATCTTATTCTCTTTATTTTTCAATCAATGGTAAATAAAACCCTGATAGCAAATCAAATATTAGTCAAGTTATTCTTCTGAAGAACTAAGGTATATGAAAATAATTTCTTAAATATTTGTTATGATGCATTTCTAACAGGTTCCTAGCTTGATATATTGCATCTCCCTGTTGAATGCACATTCGATAAATAAAAAGTGTATTTTCTTTCAATAATTTAAACTTTTAAATAAGATAATCATATTCCTGCAAAGGTTTTAGACGAAAAAAACAAATCAACATAAGGTAACATGGTGGTTCCAAAGCATAATTGGGATCGTCAGTTCAAATGTCAGTGTCGTGCGTCATATATGCATAAAAAAGAAGCAGAAACTTGGGTGTAAAAATGCAACCTATTTCAAATGTCCAAAAGATGATACAAAAACTGTCATGACTTTTAAAAGGAAGAGAAGTAGGAGAACTCAAATCAAGACATGAGTGCCTTTGTTGTGCGTGAATAGTGAGTACAACGACGTGGCCAAAGGATTGGATATAGATGTTCGTAATATGCAACGGAAGGCAATGATAATTTTAGGAAGATTTTTTTGTATTTAAATTTATTTACATGTCAAAGATCAAATCTATGACGTACCTGGTAAAGCGAGTTTCGTTTCGAAAGTTTTTTCGATAGTGTGAAGATTTTATGCGTATCTACACTGAGACTAATTCTTGCTACCAACTCTTTGATCAATGAAACCCGCAAACATATTGAATGACAAACTTGTGCCGAAATTTTTCTCAAAATCTCAACTCAACAATAGAACAATAAACATTTTTCTTGTAATTGTATTTTCTCTCTTGACTTTGTATTGCATTCTCACTTTCAACAAAGTGATTTTCTTCTCAAGACTTCATCCGGCAAATTTATAAAATTTTATTAAACATCTCTTATATAAATTAAGTATTAATTAAATATGTCACACATATATCTAAACCAAGAGATATAATCTAATTTTCTATTCCAATATAAAACTTCAAATTGTTCATAATATTAATTATATCCTCCGTGCTAGCAAAGAACGTAGTAATATTTTATTTAGACTAATAACTAAATTTATTTGACTAATTAAATTCTTTAATTCAATTATCAAATAATAAAGTAACTAATCCTTTAGCATGGATCAGAACACTCGTTAGTGTGCGACCACATAGGTTCAATACCAAGCTGGTAGTAAATTGATCACATCAATATACTAATCAAGGATGACGTCTAGCAACACTCCTTAACAACCGGATAGAATGAAGTATACAATCTACTCTCAAGAACCAGTAGAAGAATAATGAGTCACCCTAGGATATGATTTAACTATCAAATCCTAATAGGTGACCATCTATGTATTCATGTAAAATATAATCGATCATTAAATGACCCAAGTAACTCTTTTCTTCTTTCATTCAATTTCCCCGTCCAAGGTCTTACTATGATCGTTTATAATTCATGATAACATGGAGCTTAAACTCATTACCAAGAGTTGACATATTCCATTTTGATCAATCACTAATTCTAGTCGTACCCAATTTCCTTGTAACTATCGCCCTAGGGCCATATGTGTCTAGTATCAAAGTGATAATAGGTGAATTAGACTATATTTTTGCCCCTAATGAACCACACTTTATTATGTTTTTAATGCGAATATTGATAACAAAATGCTCTGATTAGTGTTTTTCGTGCTTTGCAGGATATATTCTATGAGAGGAGAACTTTGGAGCAATTTGGAGTCAATTAAGGAAATTTGAGGCCAATCAAGAAGAACCTGTTGGAATACACAAGAAAAAAACCCTGAAATTTGCTGGAACATGGTCCATCGCAACCGCGGTCGATCGCGGATGGAGCGCGGTGGAAGGATGACTGGAGCAGAAATAACTGAAGCCCACCGCGGGCGACAACTGACAAATCTGGAAATTCGAAGGACTTAAGTGCAAAATACGGGATTAATTTACAAAACCTTATTTAAACAATGTAAATCCGCCCAAGAGAGGGATATCTTTATTTTTAGGCTCAAGTAGGAGGCAAGACTCATCGTGAGCAGACAAGAAACCATTAGAGTTTTATATTTTCTTTCTTTCATCTTTATTTTGAGTATTATGAATTATTTTGGGTTTTTATTGTTCTTGAGCATGAGTAGCTAAATTGTATATTCTAAGGTTGTTGGTGGAACCCGTTGGGGATGAACTTGTTGAGATATTAATATAGTTTTGTTTGGTTGTTAATCTCTATTTATTCAACTACGTTCTTGTTGTAGTTGATTGAAGGGCACTCAATTAGCTGTTCCTATTTATTATGTATCTACTTGAGAGAGAGTGCATATTTAGGTAGTTGTTTGAACAACACCACTCCCGGAGTATAGGCGAGAGTCATAACCGAGGGTTTAGAGGTTGGATTAGAGATAACGATACCTCGGGTGCAATCTAAAGTGAATTGTAATGCAATCTAGCTAGCGTAACTTGAGAGAGTGCGTCTAGTAAATTATCATAATTACTTGAGAGAGATTTATGATAACTGGAGTGTTCATGATTGATAGAGACAACTAAGTCAAAACTATAGGAAGTATACAAGAAGGAATTTCACCAACGGGGAAAACCATAACCTTAGACCTTTATTATAATTGTTTACACCTCTTGCTAGTTAATCTTTAGTTTTTATATTTTCGTTCACCTGTAGTAGTATAAAAACAACACCAAGTGATATTCACAAAGTTTGAGAAAGTTGACTATTGAGAATCTAGTAATCTAAAAACGACATTTGATACGTTAATTCCATGTGAGATTCGACTTTGGGCATAATATCCCGGATTATATTTGCAACGCCCGCTTAGTATTTTAGTAGACACAGTTGATCATGATCACAAAGCACAATAATAACTTGTGGGCATTGAAGCAACTGAACATGGATCTTGAGGCTGCGGGAGAAAATCGAGCCACAAAGCTGCATGAGTTGGAGCAATTTCGATATCAAGCATTTTAAAGCACAAGGCCATATAAGGAGAGAATGAAGAGGTTGCACGACAAAAACATTGTGAACCGAAATTTCACACCCGGAGACAAAGTGTTGCTCTATAATTCAAGACTGAGGTTATTTCCGGGTAACCTTAAGTCCCGATGGTCTGGGCCATTTAAAGTGGTGGAAGTGTTTCCCTCTGGGGCTGTGGATATAGCAACTGAAGATGGGTCCAAAGCCTTCAAGGTTAATGGACAAAGACTAAAGTTGTATGTAGGGATGAATGAGACAAAGGAGTTGTCATTGGTGCATATTTTTGATCCACAGAGGTTGAGCGAACCTTAAATGCTCTCATTCTGCATTGTGCCGTGACGTTAAATCAGGCGATTCATGGGAGGCAACCCATTGATTGTTGTACTCTTCGGGGCGCGACGTTAAATCAAGCGATGCGTGGGAGGCAACCCATGATAGTAGTGTTTTCTCTCTTTTGATTATGTTGTAATTGATGTACATACGTCTAACAAGTTTTTGAGTGTGCAGGACAATCTTGGAGGTGTGTTATGCAAAATACTGGGTCATAAAAAAAACTCTGGTAAGGTGAAAACATGTGAAAAACACACTAACAATCGAGTACAGGCCACCGCGACCGCAGAGGACCGCGGCGCGATCGTGGTGACAACTGGGGATTTGATGTTTTTCTCGTACGTCCGTCACCGTGGCCTCGGTGAACCACGGCGCGACCGCGGCCAATTTTCACTCCTCTGAACCTCGCGCGACCGCGCGATCGCGGAGGACCGCGGCGCGACCGCTGTGGAAAACACCCTCTCTGAATCTCCGGCGGACCGCGGCGCGACCGCGGTGGAAAACACCCTCTCTGAATCTCCCGCGACCTGGCGGACCACGGCGCGACCGCGGTAAGAACTCTACTCTCTGAAGCCACCGCGGCCGCGGTCGACCGCAGCGCGACCGCGGCACGTCAAGTTCCGCCCAGGTAAGTTTTTTTTTTTAATGTTAATTTTTTTTCTTTTATTTTATTTTCCTTTTAATTTTACCCTACCTTAACACCTATTAACCCACTTTCCCCTTATTTCTCACCCCTCTTCTTCCCCAAACCCACTCCCCTCTTCTTCTACCCCAAACCCACGCTCTCCCCTCTCCCAAAAGCAGAAGAAACCAACGCCTCTTCCCCCCCTCCCCCCACAGAGAATCTTCTCTTCTCCCTCCCTCCCTCCCCTTTCAACCTCCATTGTTGTCCTCTCCTTCTTCCCTCAAGTATCATGGCCCATTCACGAAAGAGACGAAACACAGAGGGTACTAGTCGTTTTGACTCATCCCGATTTGTGTCAAAGGATGCAGAGGAAAGATATAATGCTAAGTCCGCCAGAAAGATGGTACACGAGGTGCCAATTAACAGGGCTGCCTTACAGCATGAGAGCCCTGAAATGTTCGCCGAAATTCGGAGGCGCCAGTTGGAGATACTCTTCGAGGAACCTGAGGAGGACAATATGCTAATGGTCAGGGAATTCTATGCTAACTGCCCGTAGCATGTAAACCGGGTAGTCACTGTACGGAGGAAAAGGGTGCATGCCTCACTGGAGGCAATCCGGCGGGTTTACAGGCTTCCATCCTTCTCTGGGGATGTTGATCATTACCAGTTCCAGCAGACGCCACCGGTCAACTGGCCCATGCTCGTGCAGTCCATTTGTGTGGGAGGGGTGCCCACATGGGTCAAAGAGGGAATCACACTGAAATCCAATTCCTTCACCTGGGAGGCCAAGTGTTGGTTCACAATTATCTGCATCCGTCTGCTACCCACCAGCAATACCACCGATGTCAACCCACCTCGGGCAGTGATGGTTTGGTGCTTCGTCAATAGATTGGACTTTGATATCGCTTGGGTGCTCCATGATGAGATGTTCATCTGATTGCCTGAGGTAATTAAAGCATTCTACTTCTCCTCCCTAGTTACCAGGCTGTGCCGGGTAGCCAACGTCCCAGAGCATCAGCCCATTGACGAGAAATTGACAAAGAAGGCCCCGTTCAGAGAGGGCAAAACTAATGTGGGTAAAGAGCACCCGGTGCCTCGAGATGTTAATGATGAAGATGAAGATGAAGTTATTCCTAATGATGAACCACCTCGGCGGTCTCATGATGGAGTGGGTCCCTCTCGACCTCGGCCGGGTCCCAGGATGTCGACCTTAGAGGAGGATGTGGCCGGTTTGCGCTCCTCGGTGGATGCCCTCCACGTCCGGATGGATGCAATGTCCACCCGACATGCTAAATCGGAGAAATTTCATGGCATGGTTCCGTGCACTAGGAAGGTCCTGCAATGTTGACCCGGCCACCATTTTAGACGACGAGTGAGCACCAGGGAAGTCTCCTTACCCCTCTGTACTTTTATTGTTAATTGACATGGGGACATGCCAAGTTTTCAAGTGTGGGGTGGGGGACAAATTTGTTGTTGTTGTATATGTGTGATATTTTTGTCTTGTTTTTAGTGTATATAATTTTTTTAATGGTTTTCAATTAGTTGGCTTGGCCCGAAGACGGACACTTTCCGACGGGTCTCTTGAGGGCATTAAGTCAAAAGTAAAAAAAAAATGTAGGGGACTCTTCCTGATGACGGACTACTTAGACAGTCTTCTTGAGGGAAGTTAGTCCAAAGAAAACACAAAAAAGATTTTTTATTTTCTTTATAGGTAGTGTAGTAACTCCCCCTTGGTTTTTCTTTTGACCACGGTTCTTTTCCAAGGGTTTAGCTTGAACCGGGTGTAGTTAGATTTTCTTTTTCTTTTTTTAGTTATTAGGATTCTCTTGGGAAAGGAGTTGAATGGCAAGAATGCAACCCTTAGTGTGTTACACCTGAAAAAAAACCAAAAACCAAAAATAAAAAAATCTAGGGTGTGACGCTTAGGCTCATTTGTGGACTCTTGTACAATGCCTTAATTTTGCATATTGTAACTGACTTGAATACTCACTTGAGTATTTGATGAACCAATTTGGAATGGATTATGTTCCATGTGCGTGTGAGGTAGTTGCATCATATTCTATGTCTGTATTTGGTACCTAGAACTTGCCCCGTGTGTGTACAAAACGAAATAGAAGCTTGTTCAGTCTTAGAAAGGATAGAGGCGTTTCTTTGTGAAGCCTGACATAAATGTGTCTCCACCTGAAAGCAATTAACCATAGTTAATCCCTTTGAGCTTATAAGCCTGTTCTTTGATAACCACATAACGAACCATACCCAATTGTTTGAATAACTTGTCCAATTGAACCCTGCACCTCCCATGAGCACTTGAATGGTTAGATGATACGTAAAAGTTAAAGTGTGGGGTGGTGGTGTGGTTTGTAAGGAAACTCAAGGGAATAGAATGAAAGGTGAAAAAGTATTAAAAAAAAATAGAAATAAAATGCAGAAGTGAAGGCCACTTAGAGAAAAACAACAGAAAGAAAGAGGACAATAAGTACTTATGGTTCTTGTTAATTAATGGCAAGAAAAAGAAAGTTTCATCTAAGAATAGTGGGGTGATTATGAAGCAAAGTGTGGTGGAATGTCTGGCCAAAGCATGAAAATGGGCCGAACGTTGATGTAAGTGTATTAAAAGTGCTTAGGGAGGTTAGTCACTATACCCAAATGTATCCTACCCGTCCCTTAGCCTACATTACAACCAAATAAAGACATGTTGATCTTAGACTGAATAAACTCAATTAGTAGAGTATTACACTACGGGCAAGCCTATGGCGGATCTGTGAGGCATATGAATGTTCTTTTTGAGAGTGAGTGAATTCTTTCAATTTAAAGTTCCTGTTATTCTTAATCTTATCTTCTGTGGAACTACTCTCAATTGTGTGATGTGAGGGAACGTGATTCATGAAGAAAAGGTAAATCTTGACCTCTGTATAGAGTACTTTGACGAAGTAAGAATGTGGCATGGAATATAGAGTCTACACTTGAGGCGTAGATGTTACACAACTGGGTTCGATACTTGTAAAATGATAGGGTGTGACACCAAAGGATAATGCTTGAGATGATTAGGCCTTAGAGTGTGGTTTAGCTGCTCGAGGACGAGCAAAGGTTTAAGTGTGGGGTGTTGATAATAGGTGAATTAGACTATAGTTTCTCCCCTAATGAACCACACTTTATTATGTTTTTAATGCGAATATTGATAACAAAATGCTCTGATTAGTGTTTTTCGTGCTTTGCAGGATATATTCTACGAGAGGAGAACTTTGGAGCAATTTGGAGTCAATTAAGGAAATTTGAGGCCAATCAAGAAGAACCCGTTGGAATGCACAAGAAAAAAGAGCTGAAATTCGCTGGAACATGGTCCACCGCGACCACGGATGGAGCGCGGTGGAAGGATGACTGGAGCAGAAATAACTGAAGCCCACCGCTGTCGCGCCGCGTTCCTGCCGTGACCGCGGGCGACAACTGATAAATCTAGAAATTCGAAGGACTTAAGTGCAAAACACGAGATTAATTTGCAAAACCCTATTTAAACAATGTAAATCCGCCCAAGAGAGGGATATCTTTATTTTTAGGCTCAAGTAGGAGGCAAGACTCATTGTGAGAAGACAAGAAACCATTAGAGTTTCATATTTTCTTTCTTTCATCTTTATTTTGAGTATTATGAATTATTTTAGGTTTTTGTTGTTCTTGAGCATGAGTAGCTAAGTTCTATATTCTAAGGTTGCTGGTGGAACCCGTTGGGGATGAACTTGTTGAGATATTAATATAGTTTTGTTTGGTTGTTAATCTCTATTTGTTCAACTACGTTCTTGTTGTAGTTGATTGAAGGGCCCTAAATTAGCTGTTCCTATTTATTATGTATCTACTTGAGAGAGAGTGCATATTTAGGTAGTTGTTTGAACAACACCACTCCCGGAGTATAGGCGAGAGTCATAATCGAGGGTTTAGAGGTTGGATTAGAGATAACGATACCTCGGGTGCAATCTAAAGTGAACTGTAATGCAATCTAGCTAGCGTAACTTGAGAGAGTGCGTCTAGTAAATTATCATAATTACTTGAGAGAGATTTATGATAACTGGAGTGTTCATGATCGATAGAGACAACTAAGTCAAAACTATAGGAAGTATACAAGAAGGAATTTCACCAACGAGGGAAACCATAACCTTAGACCTTTATTATAATTGTTTACACCCCTTGCTAGTTAATCTTTAGTTTTTATATTTTCGTTCAACTGTAGTAGTATAAAAACAACACCAAGTGATATTCACAAAGTTTGAGAAAGTTGGCTATTGAGAATATAGTAATCTAAAAACGACATTTGATACGTTAATTCCATGTGGGATTCGACTCTGGGCATAATACCCCGGATTATATTTGCAACGCCCGCTTAGTCTTTTAGTAGACACAGTTGATCATGATCACAAAGCACAATAATAACTTGTCAATTACTATGATGATCTCAGGTCAAAGGAGACTCTTACAACACATTCTTCAAGACAATATCCTATTGATAGTTTTTGGTAATTCTAACCATTAGTAATTGTCCAATGAGTTGGTTCACTGATCATATCTCCATATGCATCATTTATCTATGTGATTTAGTTAATGAGATAAACTAATCTTCATCCCATAAAGACGATCACATACATATTGATCTAACCGGATTAGTAATATCCAAATTAATAATCATACTATCAAGATTTAGATTAAATTGTAAGGGACTTCACTCTCATTATCATGATCTCCATCACTACGACAAGTCTCAAAATTTAATCAAGGATATTATTAATTAATCAAATAATTAATAATAACTATGATTATCAAATATCGAATGACGTTCACAAAACTATGTTCAAATCATCAAATGTGAGATTGAATCTAGGGCATATCAACTATATCCTTAACAATCTCTCATTTGCACTAGAGCCAATTGCTCTTGTACTTCATTCCCATTTTCCACTTGTGCTTGTCAAACTACTGTCGTGCACCCCTTTTCCTATCCTTTCGGATCAGTCAGGGTCTTTGACATTATCCGGACAACTCATTTCCTTTTGGGAAAGGGATATAAGGAATTTGAAGAGTCGCCACCTAACGAATTAAGGTGCGTCAGGGAACCTACTAAGGGTCATTTATAACACAAATTGGATAACCAGAGATTGAGTAAGGGCTTGAAATTACTCCAAGGGGAAGGTGTTAGGCACCCCTCGGAGTCCACAAATTGTGGTTCCCGTCCAAACAAGCTTTGTGAATTCAAACAAGTATAAAATAGGTAGTCAAAGAGTATACATGTAGACAAATAAAGGTTTTGAAAAGATTTGCAGTCTAAGCACACATATGTGATAAAAAATTTAAAGATTTGAAGTCTGAACACATATATAAGGTTTTAAAAGATTTATAGTCTAAGCGCACATATGTAAGGGATAGGGGAGTCCTAAGTTATTTATCCTATAGTATCACATCAATGCAATGCCCGGTAATCACTCCTCAATGCAGGGCTACACGTGGCATTAGCGCACTGGTCATCATATCCATATCTACCCTTTACTCCACCCCTTAGCGGTTATTAAGCGAGTTTTGTTTAACGATCTCTATGCGTGTTGTTACCCGTCCCTTCTTAATGGCCCTGGAGGAATTTAGGACCTCTAATACAGGCAGTTCTAGACATACCCCTTATGTTTTTAAAAGGAGAAAATTCTTGGCGACATGCAAGAACAAATAGGACTTAACAGATAAAGGCAGGAAAGAAGCAGTTAAGAGGCCCAAGTTTACCTCCACAAATAATGCACATAAACAACACGTCTCAAACACAAACAAGAGCAAGTTTTTATTAGAGAAATGACCTAAACAGGATGTCTAAGAGTATGTCAATGCACATGAGTATGCAGCTTTGTTTTTATAAACTCAGAAACAGGACCCTAATCAGTTTGTCTATTGATTTTTAAACTTGTAAATTGTTAAGCAGTAAATGCAAAGAGAAAACAGTTTTCTAGTTTTATAAAGGTTGAATACCTAAGGCTTTCCTAGGCGTGGGATCATGCACAATAATCACCAAAATTATTAAAACAGTTTAGAAGTTGTTTTTGCCTAAGAGCATGATGTTCTAAGTGTTGTGAATCTGAGAATAAATGGATTATTACCTGTTTTATTTAACACATGATAACCATTTGTGAAACTATTTTATATCTTTTTGATGAATCAGTAGTTTAACTAGGTGTGGCTAAGAAAATGCAAACGAGATCCTAGAACATGGTATCTAGTATGCAAGTGACAGAGTTTGTAAAGGCATGATTTCTAAATGCGCATAGAATTACAGAGCATGATTTGCGAATTTACATGACTACCAACTTGTATGTTAATGCTTTTCCTTAACCTAGGAGTAGGATTTCTAAGTGATAAACATGTATTAGTGTCAATTGAGATGCTGAAGCAGTAAACCTAAGAACATGATATCTAATGCATGATTTGAATGTATTGGTACTAAAACAGGAATTCTAATGGAAGCATAGATAAAGTAAAGCCTATAACATGCTTTCTACCCCAACGATATTGATAAAATATATATAGCTACCCTACCCATTTCACTAGTCATCCCCAATATTCGTTTACAATAATTATTACAAACCACTATTTGAATGAATACATAAATGGATAAGGAAAAGAAGAAGTTACGCTATAGGGAGCCTGAAACAGGCCCAGATATCCAGAACCTCAAATGCCTAAGTATTTCATAGCCTTTCTCATGTTCGGGTGCATCAGAGTTCCCTAAAGACCTCAAGGGATCTCGGGCAAGGCTCACATCCAGATTTCATAACCAGAATTGAGTAAGTGTAGTGTGGAAGTGCAAGCCCCAGTGCATCATAGTTCAGAAGGATCTCACAGGAATCCCAAAGCAGTCACACACTGGAGGGGAAGAACTTAAGGACCTTAGAGTAGAATGAGAGTGCTTGACATAGTTTTGAAAAGGTTTGATAGGAAAACAGTATTGAAAGAGACTCAGTAGAAATAGTTTTATAAAATAAGAGAGTTGTCAGTAAACCATTTTTTTTTTACAAAAGTAGGGCAATTAACAAACAACAAACATAGAGCCAAAATAGGTTCAGCAACATTCAAGGAACAAACATTCACACAGGGATAATTGGGCGTTGGGGACAAATAGAGCATGTGTGGTGAACACATAACAGACATAAGTCCTTTGCAATTGGCGCAGGTAGTAAGACATAGATTCAGGAGTACTAATTAGAACATAATTATAGAATCAAAAATTCTTTAGGGGATTAATGGGGTTGGGAGATAGTAGAGTATATGATTTCATACTAAACATGATTGAGCATAACATTAAGACAACTTAGGATAACAAATCAATAAGTGCATACTAGAACTAGGCAACAGTACACAAGCATTAAAACAAAGTAGAGTCACATTGAGATAGATTACAGGTTCATAAAATCATGTTGACCCTAAATATATAAGACATAACTAGCATAATTAGATGAAGAAACTGTGTGAAGAGGTTAATTACATGTCGAACAACAAAACCATAGATGGAAACAAATCAGGAATAGGATAAACTGAAGCAGTAAAAACATATTGGTTTGGAGACTTGAATTGAAATCAGAACATATCAGTAGAGAGATAGTAAACACAGAGTGAAGAGTAGGAGAGCATAATAATTAGCCTTGGCTTGCAGTCGGCTAACTCAGAATAATAGCGAGTGAGCAAAGAAAGAGAGCAGAGAAGTTTTGAGTGTGAGAGAGAGTTTGAACTAATGTGTTCGTGTATGTGTGTGTTAATAAGAGATTATATATATATATATATATATAGTATTTTGAAACTAGGTAGAATAAGGTAAGGATCACAATTGTACAGTAATTATGGAACTCAGAACCAATTAGAGTAAAATTAGTATACGTACTCCCTTAACTAAGGGAGTTAACTTCAAACGGTAAGAACATGTAACAAATAAGGAAAGAAATCAATGTATAACTGGAGCATAACGGGTAAGGAAATAATTCAAAATAGCGCAAGTATAGAACAGGTAATTAGGGCTAGGTTCAGAAAGCTCTAATTAAGGAAATACTTGTAAGAATCGATTAACAATATAGTCAATCACATGATAAGGCAAGAAAATAGTTTAGAAGTCAGAAGTCAGTAGAGAATATTACCATAGGAGATCAGTAAAGGGCATTAATCACAGAAAATCAGGGATTCGAATAGAAGACAATATCAATTAAAGGAAATTACCACAAATCTTTGAGAATGAACGTAATAAACATAATATAGGCAGGTAGAAGAATAAATTCAGAAACCCTAATAAACAAAGTAGGGTAAAATCCTCATAAAATCAGGGATTCAACTAGAACATAATACTGATTAGAGGAAACGACCACAAATTTCTGTCAATAACGAAATAAACATAATATAGGCAGGAGATGCAAGCTCAAAAACCCTAATGAGTGTAACGGGGTAGAAATCACAAAAATTCAGAACATACTCATGAATAACAGACATACTAATAGATTAGACGAACAAATAAGCAAAGACAGTTCTCAAAACCTACAAGATTGGTCCATTTGGTTGCAGCATCTTTCTTCAGCATTTTTAAGATTGTTCACATATGACTGTGGACTGGGCTATGAACCGGCTGATGTATTTAAGGCGCTTCGAGAAACTCATAACATCTTTCTTGTTTCTTGGTGGTGGTAACTCTTGGATGGCTTTGACCTTTGATAGATCCAATTCTATCCCTCGGCGGCTGAGGATGAACTTGAGCAATTTTCCAGTAGGAACCCTGAATGCACACTTCGCGGGGTTTAGTTTCAGGTTGTATTTCCGCAACCTGTTGAAGAACTTCCTCAGATATTCTATATGGTCGGTGGCTTTCTTGGACTTGATGATGAAATCGTCCACATATACCTCGATCTTTTTATGTATTATGTCGTGGAAGATAGTGGTCATATCTCTCATGTAAGTGGCCCCAGCATTCTTTAGGCCGAATGGCATCGTCTTATAATAGTAGACTCCCCATGGCGTAATGAAAGCCTTTTTATCAACATCTTCTCCGTCCATCCAAATCTGATGGTAACCAACAAAGCAATCCATGAACGACTGAAGTTCATGCTTGGCGCAATTATCAATCAGGATGTGTATGTTTGGAAGAGGGAAATCATCCTTTGGACTGGCCCGATTGAGATCCCCGTAGTCGACACAAACCCTGACCTTTCCATCCTTCTTCAGTACTGGCACAATGTTGGCTAACCATGTCGGATATTCAACCACCCTGAGAACCTTGGCATTGATTTGCTTGGTAACTTCCTCTTTGATCTTCAAACTCATGTCAGGCTTGAACTTTCTTAGCTTCTGCTATACCGGCGGGCACAGTGGATTGGTTGGCAATTTGTGAGCCACAATGGATGTACTTAGACCAGTCATGTCGTCGTACGAACATGCAAATATTTCCTCATACTCTTTCAAGAATTATGTGTATTCTTCTTTCTATCATGGTGACAAGTGGATGCTGATGCGAGTTTCTTTGACAGTCTCTGAATCTCCCAGGTTGACAATCTCAGTTTCGTCCAGATTTGACTTAGGTCTATTCTCGAAATTCTCAACTTCTTTGACAATTTCATCAGGTATGATATCATCCTCTTCTTCTGAATCACTGTCCTTTTGTTGCGTTGTCTCGTTGCATGTCACAGTCATTGGTTCATCAAGATAGGAAATAGTAATGCTGTATAGATAGAAGTAATGAGAGAAAATGATAATAATAAATATTGATTAAGACATAAAATCTCTTTTGATATTTAAACGAATGTTTTGGAACATTGAAGATCTTATTGCAAAAAATGGAAATGCGAAAAGGAAATCATTAGCAAATGAAAATAGACAATGCTTGTTTAGCCTTGCTACCCTGGGACTAGTCGGGACCTGGATGTTCTGACAGTCCAGTTCTTAAGGAATGATCCTTTACTCACGGCTTGTATGGAAGGGCCTTCCTCCTCCTTCGCCTCAACAATGACGCAATAGTCCATATCATCATCTTCTAGGAATAGATTCTTCAAGGCTACCAATGCTTCTTCTTCCTCTGACCCCCATATAATGTCGGCTTGCTGGAAGGTCTGCTCCAAATGTGGTATAGACTGTTCTAATGGATAATAGGGACCACGCTATGGTGGCGACCAGTCCTTATACTCTTGCCCTGTGTATTTGTATCCCAGACCAAAAGTGGTGCCATGGCGCTTGAGCTGTATTGGCTTGGAGATTCCATGAAGATTCTTACTGAGTCCTTTGCCAGGCTAGTACCTACTCCAATTCAGTATGCTTTCGATCTTACTGTCCCACCACTTGTGTTTGTCTATTGTATTGACCCGCTCGATGTGGTGGTAGGTTTCTCCACCCAGCCTTCTTCTTCCCTAAACCACCGGGATGGTCTGGCGACTATAGATAGGGTTGCTTCCATCTCCATGGATGATTACTTACTGGTGGTTCCATTCAAACTTCACTGCCTGATGTAATGTTGATTCCACGGCCCTAGCGGCATGTATCCATGGCCGTCCCAATAACATGGTGTAGGACGCCGATATGTCTATCATCTGAAATTTAACATCGAACCATCTGGAGTTTTGTTCATCTGATCGATGACTGAGTATTCTTTGGCCTACACCTTCCTCCAAAGATCATCTGGGCCTGTCTCAATTATGGATGGTCTATTAGAAACCTGTTTGCTGGACTCTGCCAAATGTTCAGGTGTATAGACCCTGTCGGTCCTTGTCATTCCCTGTGCACTAGTAGCTTCTTCTATCTTGATTTTACCTTTCCTCCTTGCCTCACCTACGTAGTCCCAAGGTACAACATTAGTGTAGAAAGGCAACGTGGTTGACACCGCCACTGTGATTGGTGCAGCTACTTTCACTTCAAATGGAACAGGTGCCTTAGCAGGTGGCATGACTTCAACCTCGAACGGCACATGTGCGTTTGCAGGCGGTGCCTCTTCAAACTTAAATGGGACTGACGCAGATACCTCAACATCTTTGGATGGATAAATCTGGACTATGATAGGATTAAGGGTGACTACTAGCTTTTTTGGGTTATCACCTTCTATGATCGACCCCTCTGGGTCCCAATCTTCTTTTAGTTCTATCATGTTGATGCCTCCACCCCTATGGTCTGGGAGCGGATTGTTGCGGACATTGGGAGTAGCTTCCTTTGCTTGGATGACCTTATTATCGATTAGAGACTTGATCTTATCCTTCAGTGAGTGGCATTCATCAATTGTATGCCCCTTCATGCCGGAATGGTATGCACATGTCTTATTTGGATTGACCCATTGAGAGGGGTTCTCAGGGGTTACAACAGGGATATGAGTGACATAACCAGCAACTTTCAGTCTTTCATATAGCTGGTCAATAGGCTCAGAAATGGCAGTATATTGCTTAGGCGGCCTGCGGTCGAAGTTGGATCGAGGTCTCGGAAAGTTTTGGCGAGCAGGGGGTGATTGGAAATGAGATGGTTGAAAGTTGTATGTATGATAAACAGAAGCTGGTTGGGAATATCTGGGAGAAGTAGGCTGATAGGTAGGTAGTGGAGATGACTGATATGATGGTGGAGGTACTGACTGATATGTGGGCGGGGGTGCTTGATATGTGAGTGGAGAGGTTCGATATGTCAATGAGGATTTAGGTCCCTGTGCAACCATTACATCTCCCACATCTTTCTTCTTGGAGATGCCGCCAGACTGCGGGGCCTTGTTCGTAGCTTGTAATGCTTCGAAATTGGTAACCATTCCGCTTTTAATTCCCTCTTCAATTCTTTCCCCTAACTTGATGATGTCAGAGAATTTGAATCAGCATCAGCCGCTCATAATACTGCCGGTCTTGTGCCCAGACAATGAATTTGTTCTTCATCTAGGGCACGCTTGACCTTAGCTGCTTCAGATCTCCAGCGAGTAGCTTACTTGCAAAAAGTATTGGTGGGCTTCTTCTTGAGATTCTGAATATAGAATATGTCTGACGCATTCTCTATATTGAACCTGAACCGGTCCATGAAGTCTGATGCCATGTTCACCCAATTGGACCACTTTTTAGGGTCTTGCCTGATGTACCAAGACAGAGCATCACCCGTGAGGCTCCTCATAAATAACTTCATACGAATCTTCTCATCTCTTCCCACTCCAACCAATTTATCACAATAGGTCCTCATATGGACCCTGGGATCACATGTGTCGTCGAACATCTCTTACTTAGGATGTTTGTATCCCTCGGGTAGCTACACATCAACCTGTGTTCAGAGATCTTCATAGTTCAACCCTTCAACTCCCTTACTTCCATCAACACCTTGAACTCTGCTAGTCAGCTTCTTGAGTTCTTCGGCCAGATTCTTGATAAGCATATCCTTCTCACATATATTCAGGCGTGTAAGAAATGGGTTGGGTGGAGTGAGGTAGAGTATCCACGTATATGGGGTTGTTATGATGGACTGGAGCCTGGGTATAGAGGTGGTCATTTGTGGAGTTTTGTGGTTCAGGGACGATCAGTGGGGTGTTTCTTGGAGTGTGGCAAGCGTTGTATTGTGGTGGAATAGTTGTATTTTTCGGTGGAGTTGTATGGTGATGAGTTGTGGGAGGATTCTGTTTGTTTGGGGTATTCTGTGGAGGTATGGGATTTTGTGTATTTCGGTGATTGACACCTGGAACACTGAGTGAGAAGGATAAATTTGCCAAATTTCGGACATGCTCAAGCTCCCCTTGGAGCTTCAACAACCTTTTCTCGAGTTGTGACATAGCATTATTCTAGATCTGAGTACCTTGCCTGTCAGCAGCTTCTGTTCGTTCAACTGGCGTTGTGTTTTCCTTCCTGATATTGCTCAAATCTTCCATTTTTCCTTTGCCTTTGCTTTTTCCCTTAGGTGGACTAGGAGGAGGAGAAGGTGGAGGGCCCCTGGATCTTGTGTGGTATGATGATGATGCCAGAATTCATGAACCAACCTTTGGGGGAAGGGAATAATTAAATGAAAGAAAACAAAAATAAAAACAAAAAGTGGCCAAGTCAGTGAGGGTTATGAGAAAATATTGAAGTATTTAAACACATAGTGCAAGAATATAAAAATGCGTCCTAATTTGGGAACCTCGTTGTGCCCGAGGTAGTCCTAGCGACAAATTGATTTGGAGAACTTAGATGCCAAAATGCCTCATTTCATTAAATATAAATAGACGAATCCAAAACGACACTGAAATAATAAGCAAGAAGTAAAGTCACTAATGGCCATTAGCCTTATTACATTGATAAAAGAAAAAAGGAAAACCTATCCTACTTAGTCCTAGAAGGACCTTCCCCAGATTCGGCATCCTTGATCCCATCAAACAAGTTCCCTAGCTCACGCAGTCCCAGCAGTAGGTACGCTCTGTCCAGGTGTCCTCCTTCATTCCCCTCAACTTTATGACAGTCTTCGACCCTCTTGATGATTTTACCTTCCAGCTCTACTATGCCTCGCTCCAAGTATTCCAGCTTCTTGTTAGAACGAATGGCCATGTCTTTCCATTCTTCGATCAACCTTTTGTTGCTTTCATGTATCTCTCGGTGCTCATTCTCAGACTCGTGGATCCTCTTGCAGAGCTGATTGTACTTGACCTGAGCCTTGGCACTCTCGTCTATGATTCTGTGGCCTCGACTGATCCCTGTTCTGACTAACCCATCCAAGTTGTCTTCTAACCACGCCGGGTAAAAAGGTGCACATCCTGCGTGGTACCTGTCTGGTTCAATTGTGTTCTACTTCATTATGATCTTGCAGTGCCACATGTGTTGGGCTTGGCACTTTTAGGGAACATCATCATCCTGGAAGTCATCCCGGAAATGGCTCATCTTGTCGACCCTTGGGACAACTTGCTTTCTGCCTGCTTATCTCATGACTCGGAGAGGAACGTAGGGATTTATACCTCTTAACCCGATCAACACTAGGTGTGGTGCATCCCTGGACCTGACGATGAATTCGTTCGTTGGGAACCACTCGAACATCCATTGTACCTGCTCCTCAGTTAGTTTATCAAAGAACTCTACCCATTCCTTGGCAGTCTCTGGCTGAGCAAACTTGTCGGGAATATATGTCATCCGCTTGAGGTAACGGAAAGCAATTTGGTTGTTCCAAGCCCTTCGCAGAAGTTCTTGGTGGTATTGTCCTTTTTGGAGATATTCTAAGAGCCACATTTGTAGTAACAAATTGCAACCCTCGAAGTGCTTAGCTCCTCTTTGATAACGTTCTAAGGCTCGATAAATATCAGAGATGATCATAGGGACAATACTGAAGATGTGCCCGCAATTCCCTCCATCAAAACCTTGGTTACCATGGCCAACCTGGTGTGGATCCTTTCCTTCTTTGTTGGAAACACTATTAATCCCAGAAAATATGCGATGAATAAAAATTACCCTACGGTGGATATGTCCCAAAGATGTAATGAAAAATTCTTCGTGGTAGGTACAATATCATTTTATGTGACCGTACCTTTCATATAAGTACTCGAAGGGAATGTTTGACTGTTTCAGACACTCTAACTTAGTGTTCTTCTTTAGACCCATCATTTTCAGAAAGCCTTTTCCTGTGCGGTTCTCAGGCACCAACAACCCGGGAGTTTCCCAGACTAACCCGTCTAGTCCTCCTATATCTTCTAGAAATGGTGGCATTTTAATATTCCCAAAGCGGAATACAGCTCTTTCATTATCCCAAAATAAGGTGGCAGCCTCAATTAACATGTTATTGGGTTGGATTTCTAGGAGAGACGGTAAATTTTCCAGGTATTTCTTGACGTGTTTCTTATCACTGGAGTGAAGATCCTCCCACTAGTTCAGGAGCATTGGAGGGATGTGGCTAACCATACCGAATCTGGGGACTTCGTGCCTCATATTTCTGCAAGACAAAAATGGTTAGGCCCTTACTCCCACTAGACTCGACTATTTATACATTTATGATTAGCATACAAGCATTTAGTTCTCCAAATAAAGGCACAAAACGTGATTGCGTCCATTGGGGATTATGAAAACCCCGGTGGACTTTGGACAAGGCTGTCTTAAAGGGTTATTGTGCGGACGACACATTAAACCGACTAGATTTGACCATGATGCATGCATAATATAACAGAGTAAGGTTTCTATGGGGTTTTAGACTGGTACCCTTGAGCGCACAACTCAAGGGGGGAAGGCACGGAACCATCGACTACACCGCTGATCGACTGGTTTTACCACAAATAAGCCTTTCCGAATTTAGGGGTGATAAAATAGGAAGAGCGCAACCACTCATCAAGAGTTTCTATAGGATTTGTATTGGCACGAGTGGAATATGATGTTGAGCATGATTATGCAACAATAAATAAGAAATAAAAATATGCAGTCATGTATTTGCACGTTATGAAAGCGGTAAATACAACTGTTGTAATTTAAAGCAGTTACAAAGGGAAACAAGAAAACATATCAGTTTTGTTTTTGGGAAAGATTAAATACTTAAAGGAAATAAAAAATTAAATTCACATAAAGGGGAAAGGGAAAGGGCGCAAATATTAACAAAGTAAAGGTACAAGTTCACAAAGTAGTTTGAAATGGTAAAAGCCTAAAATCCCCAGCAGAGTCGCCATGCTGGCATGCCCCCTTTTTCCTCTCCTTTCGGATCAGTCAGGGTCTTTGACATTATCGGGACAACTCGTTTCCTTTTGGGAAAGGGATATAAGGAATTTGAAGAGTCGCCACCTAACGAATTAAGGTGTGTTAGAGCACCTACTAAGGGTCATTTATAACACATATTGGATAACCAAAGATTGGGTAAAGGCTTGAGATTACTCCAAGGGGAAGGTGTTAGGAACCCCTCGAAGTCCACAACTGCGGTTCCCGGCCAAACAAGCTTTGTGAATTTAAACAAGCAGCAAATAGGTAGTCAAAGAGTATACATGTAGACAAATAAAGGTTTTGAAAAGATTCGCAGTCTAAGCACATATATGTGATAAAGTTTTTAAAAGATTTGAAGTCTGAAAACATATATAAGGTTTTAAAAGATTTATAGTCTAAGCGCACATATGTAAGGGATAGGGGAGTCCTAAGTTATTTATCCTATAGGATCACATTAATGTAATGTCCGGTAATCACTACTCAATGAGGGGTTACACGTGGCATTAGCGCACTGGTCATCATATCCATATCTACCCTTTACCCCACCCCTTAGTGGTTATTAAGCGAGTTTTGTTTAACGATCTCTATGTGTGCTGTTATCCCTCCCTTCTTATTGGTCTTGGAGGAATTTAGGACCTCTAATACAGGCAGTTCTAGACAGACCCCTTATGTTTTTAAAAGGAGAAAATTCTAGGCGATAAGCAAGAACAAATATGACTAAATAGATAAAGGCAGGAAAGAAGCAGCTAATAGGCCCAAGTTTATCTCCACAAATAATGCACATAAACAACACGTCTCAAACACAAATAAGAGCAGTTTTAATTAGATAAATGACCTAAACAGGATGCCTAAGAGTATGTCAATGCACATGAGTATGCAACTTTGTTTTTATAAACTCAGAAACAGGGCCCTAATCAGTATTCCTACTGATTTTTAAACCTGTAAATTGTTAAGCAGTAAATGCAAAGAGTAAACAGTTTTCCAGTTTTATAAAGGTTGAATACCTAAGGCTTGCCTAGGTGCGGGATCATGCACAATAATCACCAGAATTATTAAAACGGTATAGAAGTTGTTTTTTCCTAAGAGCAAGATGTTCTAAGTGTTGTGAATTTGAGAATACATGGATTATTACCAGTTTTATTTAACACATGATAACCATATGTGAAACTATTTTACATCATTTTCATGAATCAGTAGTTTTACTAAGCGTGGCTAAGCAAATGAAAACGAGATCCTAGAACATGGTATCTAGTATGCAAGTGACAGAGTTTGTAAATGCATGATTTCTAAATGCGCAGACAATTACAGAGCATGATTTGCGAATGCACATGAATAATAACTTTTATGTTAATGCTTTTCCTTAACCTAGGAGCAGGATTTCTAAGTGATAAACATGTATTAATGTCAATTGGGATGCCGAAGCAGTAAACCTAAGAACATGATCTCTAATGCATGATTTTAATGTATTGGTCTTAAAGTAGGTATTCTAATGCAAGCAAAGATAAATTAAAGCCTATAACATGCTTTCTACCCCAACGATATTGATAAATATATATAGCTACCCTCCCCATTTCACTAGCCATCCCCAATATTCGTTACAATAATTATTACAAACCACTATTTGAATGAATTACATAAATAGATAAGGAAAAGAAGAAGTTACGCAATAGGGAGCCTGAAATAGGCCCAGATTTTCAGAAACTCAAATGCCCAAGTATTTCATAGCCTTTCTCATGTTCGGGTGTATCAGAGTTCCCTAAGGACCTCAAGGGATCTCGGGCAGTGCTCACACCCAGATTTCATAACCAAAACTGAGTAAGTGCAGTGTGGAAGTGCCAGCCCCAGTGCATCAGAGTTCAGAGGGATCTCACAGGAATCCCAAAGCAGTCACACACTGGAGGGGCAGAACTTAAGGACTTAGGAGTAGAGTGAGAGTGCTTGACATAGTTTTGAAAAGGTTTGATAGGAAAACAGTATTGAAAGAGACTCAGTTGATATAGTTTTACAAAAAAAGAGGGTTGTTAATAAAACAATTCTTTTGTTTTACAAGAGTAGGGCAATTAACAAACAACAAACATAGAGCTAAAACAGGTTCAGCAACATTCAAAGCACAAATATTCACATAGTGATAATTGGGGGTTGGGGACAAATAAAGCATGTATGGTGAACACATAACAGACAAAAGTCCTTTGAAATTGGTGCAGGTAGTAAGACATAGATTCAGGAGTACTAATTAGAACATAGTTGCAAAATCAGAAATGCTTCAGGGGATTCATGGGTTTGGGAGATAGTAGAGTATAGGATTTCATACTAAACATGATTGAACATAGCATTAAGACATCTTAGGATAACAAATCAATAAGTGCATACTAGAACTAGGCAACAATACATAAGCATTAAAACAAAGTAGAGTCACATTGAGATATATTACAGGTTCATAAGAGCATGCTGACCCTAAAGAGATAAGACATAACTGGAATACTTAGATGAAGCAACTGTGTGAAGAGGTTAATTACATGTCTAACAACAAAACCATAGATGGAAACAAATCAGGAATAGGATAAACTGAAGCAGTAAAAACATATTGGTTTTTAGACTTGAATTGAAATCAGAACATACCAGTAGAGATATAGTAAACACAGAGTGAAGAATAGGAAAGTACAATGATTAGCCTTGGCTTGCAGCCGGCTAACTCAGAATATAGCAAGTGACCAAAGAAAGAGAGCAGAGAAGTTTTGAGTGTGAGAGAGAGTTTGAAGTAATGTGTTCGTGTGTGTGTGTTAATGAGAGAGCATATATATAGTATTTTGAAACTAGGTAGAATAAGGCAAGGATCACAATTGTACAGTAATTTGGAACTCATAACCAATTAGAGTAAAATCAGTATAAGTACTCCCTTAATTAAGGGAGTTAACTTCAAACGGTGAGAACATGTAACAAATAAGGAAAGAAATCAATGTGTAACTGAAGCATAACATGTAAGGAAATAATTCAAAATAGTTCAAGTATAGAACATGTAATTAGGGCTAGGTTCAGAAAGCTCTAATTAAGGAAATACTTGTAAGAATCGATTAGCAGTATAATCAATCACATGATAAGGCAAGAAATAGTTTAGAAGTCAGAAATTAGTAGAGAATATTACCATAGGAGATCAGTAAAGGGCATTAATCACAGGAAATCACGAATTCGAATAAAAGACAATATTAATTAAAGGAAATTACCACAAATCTTTGTGAACGAACGGAATAAACATAATATAGGCAGGGAGAAGCAAAAATCAGAAACCCTAATAAGCACAGTAGGGTAAAAATCTCATAAAATCGGGGATTCAACTAGAACATAATACTGATTAGAGGAAACGGCCACAAATTTCTGTCAATAACGAAATAAACATAATATAGGCAGGAGAAGCAAACTCAGAAACCCTAATAAGTGTAACAGGGTAGAAATGACAAAAATTCAGAACATACTCATGAATAACAGACATACTAATAGATTAAACAAACAAATAAGCAAAGAACATTATCTCAGAACCCAGGATTAAGACCAAAAGAATTAGGGGTTTTAACACGATCAATCAGGTTAAAGGAAAACCTAAATAAAGCGTTTAAACATAGTAAAAATCATAGAATAACACTTAAAACCTGAGATAAAGTCGTATTGAAAAGGGGTTAAGAAACCCTAGTTATGAAGATGAAGAGACGTTTTGAAGAATCGGAAAGATTCTTAGGGAAAACAATAAAAATAACTCAAAATATACTCAGATCTGTTACAGATCTAAAGAGTCAAGAGATAAGTTAGGGTTTTGAGAGAGGTAACCCAGATATAGAGAGATTCAGGATTAGGAACCATATGTTTAGCCGGAAATAGAAAGATCTTACTCGGACGGGCCATGGTGTCCTGAGAGCGGCATGAAAAGGCCAAGGGTGTGAGTTGAACAGCCACTGGTCCCTTGAGGACCTCAGAGATGGCAGGAATCCGGCATGGGGGGAGGGGGAGCCTTTGAGGACAGGGGTGGTGGTATAGCCACTATTGTTACCGGCGAGCAGGAAGCCGGTAAGTGGAAGCCATGGCTAGGCAGAGAGCTTGAGAGAGAATGAGAGGGTGTGAAGGCGGAGAGTGATAGGAGAATGAGAGAGAGGTGGTTAGGTCTTTTAGGTTAATTAAGGCAAGGACGGATCTGGTCCATTGATCAAAATTGATCAACGGTCCAAATTAAACAGAAATTGGGTTGGGTGGATTAATGGATTGGGCCTTGGGGTACTGGGCTGATTTAATTAGGTTTGGGTCTGGTTTAATTTAGGCCACAATTGAAATGAAATTAGGTTATTTGTTAAATACCCAATTCAAATTAATTAAAATAATTTACAAAATAGCTAATAATTATAAAAAATGAATTTTATGCATAGAAAATAGTTTTAAATGATTATTTAGTATTAAAAAAGATACAAATGACTAATTTCTGGTAAGAAATAGTACAAAATTATATGCTTGGGCTATAATTGCAAAGTGATTGCAATTATATCCCAAAGGTGCCAATTTGGCTAATTGTGAAATAATTTGGTCTTATTAGGATCATAAGCAATAAATTAAATCAGGATATGCTTTTGAAATATCTTGTGATGCAATTCTGTAATTATTTGTTGGAAATAAAATGCTGGATAAATTAATAAAAATATAGGAAAAATAGCAATTGCTATTAATGCCTGATTTTGAAGGTATATATGCAATTTAAATATTTTGGGGGAAAATTGGGTTCAACTACTTTTCCCCAAGAGCTTCAGTGAATGGGTGTGCAACATTTTTCTTTCCATCAACCTTTTGAATCTCGACATCTCCACGTTCATGATTTATTTTATCAATTGATACTTTCGGAGAACGTGTTTGGATTTCTGGTGTGATCTTGGTTCTTTTTCTAGAGAAATGTCTCTAGTATTGTCACACAACAATAAAAAAGCGCTTTCTATTAAGAAACCTCACCAAGTTCAGTTAAGAACTTTTTCATCCATACAACTTCCTTAGCAGCTTTACTAGCTACTATATATTATGCTTCCGTCACTGAATTAGCTACTATTGGAAACTTTTCCAACTCACTGCACCACCATTTAAGGTGAACACATAACAAGAAATAGATTTGCTATCATCTTCATCTAAAGAGAAACTTGCATCAGTATAACCTTCAAGTTTCAACTCAGAATCTCCATAAATTGAGGAATTGGTCTTTAATCGTTCTTAAATATTTACGAATGGTCTTCATCGCCTTCCAATGTTCCTCACCAGGATTTGCCTGATATCGGCTAGTCAATCCTAGTGCATTCTCCACATAAGGACATGTACATGTTATACTTGATAGCTCCCACTACACTAGCGTATGGGATCCTAATCATGCGTTCTTTCACTTCAAGTGTTTTAGGACAATTCTCCCTACTGAGAGTAAGTCCAGTACCTATCGACAAATAGATTCTTTTGAAACTGTCCATGTTATACCTTTTTCAAAATGGTATCAATGTATAAAGACTGAGAAAGTCCAAGCAACTTCCTCGATCTTTATTTCCAATGTCTAAGCCGCTTCTCCAAAGTCTTTCACAGAGAACTGTTCAGATAGCCAAATTGTAGTACTTTACAATGCTGGTATATCATTTCGTATGAGCAATATATCATCAACATACAGTACTAAGAATATAAGTATGCTCCCACTAACATTTTGTACACACAAGGTTCTTCTTTTCATCTAACAAAATTAAACTTTTAAATTATCTTGTTAAAGTGAATTTTCCAAATTTGAGAAGCTTGTTTTAGTCCATAAATAGATCTTTGCAGCTTGCAATTTTTATTATGATCAGACGAAGATATTAAACCTTCAGGTTGTGTCACGTGCACATCCTTTTCTATCTCACCATTAAGGAAAGATGTTATCACATCTGTTTGCCATATTTTATAATCATAGTATGCCGCTCTAGCCAGCAAAATCGGAATTCATTTGAGAATTGCCACGGAAGAGAATATCTTGTCATAGTCGATTCATTCCTTTTGACGATATCCCTTGTCAACAAGATGGGCTTTATAGTTCTCCACCTTTCCGTATGCTCCAATCTTTAAAAAAAAAAACCATTTATGCCCTATAGGTTTTATATCCTTGACGGGTCAACTAAAGTCCATACTTTATTTCCTTCATGGATTCTATTTCAGATTTCATGGCCATTTTCCATTTCTCATAGTCAGAACCTTGTATTACCTCTTCATAGGTCTTAGGGTCAGCATCATTATGAACAACCTCATTTGATACATCATCTTGTACAATTAAATTTAATCTACTTGGTACATATGTTCTCGTGTACACCTTCTAAGAGGTTCTTGTACAACTTGCTCACCTTGTAATGGATTTAGTCGTTGTTCAATTTGGTTTGGAACTAGTTCATTAACCTGTCCTTAAATTACATTTAGTTCTTGAACTTCAACCGTTGAAGATGTCAACTTCCGTGTCAACTTCAAAACATCCAAAAAAGGTTCTTCAACCTGTGTCTCATGATCATGATTTTGTGTTGATTCATTAATTTCTTGAACTTCATCAAGTTATATTTCTCCATTGTAATTTCCTTCTAAAATAAATTCCCTTTCCAAAAAGGCTGCTCCTCTAGCCACAAACACTTTATGGTTAGAAGGGTGATAAAAATAATATCCCATTGTTTCTTTGAAATACCCAATGAACTTACACTTATTAGATCTTGACTCAAGTTTATCAGACTGCAGTCTCTTAATATAAGATGGACAACCCCAAACTCTAATATGTTAAAGGTTAGGCTTACTTCCTTTCCGCATCTCATATGGTGTTATAGAGACTGATTTAGTGAGAACTTTATTAAGTGAGTATGTTGCTGATTCTTAAGCATATTCTCATAATTGTTTTGAAATATTAATGAACCCCATCATAGATCTCACCATATCTAATAAGGTTCAATTACTTCTTTTAGACACACCATTATGTTGTGGTGTTCTTGGAGGTGTCTACTGTAAGCGAATCCCATTCTCTTTGAGATACCAAGTAAAATCTTCACTAAGATATTCTCCACCTCTATTAGATCATAGTACTTTGATACTTTTTACCAGGCTATTTCTCAACTTCACTACGGAACCTTTTGAACATATTTAAAAATTCAGATTTGTGTTTCATAAGATACACAAATCTGTATCTTGATATATCATCTGTGAATGTGATGAAGTAAGAATATCCACCTCTAGCTTGAATTTTTATGGCCCCACAAACATCTGTATGAATTAGTCTCAACAATTCAGAAGTTCTTTCTCCAATTTCACTAAATGGAGATTTGGTATTTTTTATTTGAGACAAGATTCGCATGTTTGATATGATTCAAAATCACATTTATCAAGGTACCCTTCCTTGTACAACTTGTTAATTCTTTTCTCTCCAATATGACCAAGCCTACAATGCCAAAGGTATGTATGATTTACTTGATCATCTCTTTTTCTCTTAAGACTAGAAACATGCATAATCAAATTTGTATTTACATTAGGTAAGACATAAACATCATGTTAGAGGTAGCCATTCACATATAAATTATCACCGTAATAAAATAGAGCAAATACCATTGCTTATGTTAATGCGAAACTCACGATTGTCCAACATAAAAGCTGAATTATTTTCAAAACAAATTTAGGAACATAATAACAATCATCCAGCATAAGTAATTTTCCCGAAGGAATTATTAAAGAAATTGATCTTATAACTATGGCTATAACTTTTGCACCATTTCCAACTTGTAGATTAACTTTTCCTTTCTTCAGCCTCCTACTTATCTTGAACTCTTGCAATATATTGCAGATGTTATAACCATTGTCATTATCTAATACCTACAGTGAAGAATTAGTAGTAGCTAAAGAAACCTTATAAATATTTTTCATCAATGTCCCACCTTGTTTCTTATCCTTTAGAGTTGCAATATTCTCCTTACAATTTCTCTTCTAATACCATTTCTTCTTACAGTGAAAATATTCAGCACCATATACTGACTGTAAGATCAAATCTTTAGAAATCTCTTTACCAAGCTTGTACCCCAACTTCTCAAGTTCTTCGGTAAGATCAATCACATGATTAACATGAGGTCTAACTGGAGAGTCTTCAATGTCCAACTGTGTATCAACCATCTTCTTAAGATATTCAATAATTGCAGTTGGATCCATATTCTGATGTTTTCACTGGAGTGCAGAAATCATAGAAGTGAGAATGACGCGTTCAATAGCAAGGTATTCTTCCAAATATTTCTGATAAACCTTAGTTCCTTCAACATCGTTCTCTGGTGGAACTATCTTTGCAGGCTTATCTCGCACGGTTTTTCCCTAAAAGACCTCTCACGATTAAAAGACCCCTACATTTTACATGTAGGCTCCCAATCTTTACAACTACCAATGTGAGACTTTGTTCGCACACCTAATAATGTCCCCATCAAACTAAGTTCCACATGGACCACTACCACTATCCACGGGCCTACTTTCGAGATTCACTGTGTGCCACCCACAATGTTAGAGTATTATGACAACCGAAGTCTGTATGTAGCTTCTCTTGTGTGCGCACCGCCCCGCAGAAATTGGGCTCTATTATCATTTGTTGGGTTAAATTAGCCCAAAGATACTCTA
This sequence comes from Nicotiana undulata, assembly GCA_005239495.1. Classification (NCBI taxonomy): domain Eukaryota; kingdom Viridiplantae; phylum Streptophyta; class Magnoliopsida; order Solanales; family Solanaceae; genus Nicotiana; species Nicotiana undulata. The sequence goes on from MDKH01168472.1 coordinate 57,504, forward strand.
AACATGGTGTAATATTGACCGCTTTGGGCCAACCCCGCATAATTTTCCCCAAAAGGCCTCTCACCATTAAGAGATCCTTACACCTTATATGTAGGATCCTAATCTTTTCGGCTGCCAATGTGGGACTTTGTTCTCACACCTAACAAGTTCCTTCTATGTGATACCTTAGTATCCTGTTGTAATAACATGCTTCTTCCTAGCAAAAAATGAAAAGAAAAAAGTTCTAAACCTTTTTAAATTTGGAACACATTAATCTTTGTAATGATATAAATAACTAATAAATTTTGATTAATTTTACGTGATATACAGTAAAACAAAATCTGGGAAAGAAACTATTGGACGGTGGAGACTAAGAGCCTAGTTGAACGTAAGAAATTTTTCCTTTTATTTCAATGTTTTTTACAAAACGATGTTTGGTAATGAAAATTCTACATTTTTTCAAATCCTTGAAATGCATTTTCGAATTTGAAAAATTGATGAGAACTAGTTTTTGAATGGAAAATTAGAATTTTAGTATTTTTAAGTTTTAAAAATTTACTCTATATTTTTAAAATTTATAAAATGAGTCAATCAATTATTAAACCTAGGTAACACCTACAACTACTCATCATCTGATTGAGCGAATTTGGACTATATTTTGACATCCACTTTTGAGATCTACAATTTATACTTTAGCTGAAAGAGCCACTACAATTTTTATTAGAGATTATTCGCACAGTTAAACAATCAGCATGTTTGATTGCTTGTTTCAAGTAGGATAATCAAGTCGGGGTGATTTTAATATTTTTTTAAATATAAATTATGGTTTATAAATCATGTTTCATAGTTTTGAAAAAAATACATCCATATATGTTGCAAAAATTATAGCTAAATATAACTTTATCTTCAAATTAAATTTTTGTGAAATTCCAAATTTGAAAAAAACTCTTGAAATTTATGTCCAAACGCCTACTAAGTAAGCAGGTGAAATTGTAATTCATCTAAAATAAAGAGATTAATCAGCTGTAAACATAGTACTTTCCCCTAATAGCTCGATCAACTTTTACACATCATCAATTATGAAAGAAAGTCATGATACTGACATACTTTCCCCTAATAGATCACTATTGTCAATTGACATCACATTCTAAGTTTTGGTGGGCCATATATGGCTTATTTCAGATGTTACTTCTAATGTGAATGTCTGTTTGGCTGATGAAAAGCGAAAATACAGATCATAAGTGTCGCTCCCCTTTTTCTCGCAAAATCGGGTTTCGACATACGACAACTCGTTTAAGAAAGTATTAAAAGAGGAGAGTCGTCATCTAACGATTTTAAGGTGCGTTAGGGCACCTATTTTCAAGTGACTCAGGTTCAACTAGTTTGCATCATCAAAAATCGTGTGATTACCCAAAAGGTCATCCCGTGTATTTTTAGCTAATTTCGTGTTCCGAGATCGTGAAAACCTCCTTCTATCTCACCTCAATTTGCGTGCGCAGCCCGGACGTGTAGCCGGGAAGCCGTTATGCGAAAAACTAATGAAAATGATATTTTTTGTGTTGAAATTGAGTAAAGTTGACTTTGGTAAATATTTTTGGTAAACGGACCCGGACCCGTAATTTGACGGTACCGGAGGGTCCGTAGGAAAATTTGGGACTTGGGCGTATGCCTGAAATCGATTTCCGAGGTTCCAAGTCCGAGAAATGAATTTTTAAAGAAATTTATTTTCTGAAAAAGATAAAGGTTTTTGAAAATGAAGTTATATGTGAAACCCGAGGTATCGAGCCCGTATTATGGTTCTGGAGTCCGGTACAGGTTCAATATAATATATTTGTTATGTCTGTGAAATTTGGTAAGAAACGGAATCCATTTGACGTGATTCGGATAAAAAATGCAAAATTTGAAGTTTAAGAAGTTTTGAAGTATTTCATTGATTTTGAGAATTAATTCGATGTTCATGATGTTATTTTGGTGATTTGATTATACGAATAAGTCCGTAGGATGTTTTTGAGGTTATGTGCACATTTGGTTTGGAGTTCCGAGGGCTCGGGTGAGGTTCAAGTAGGTCCTGGGATGTTTTAGGCTTAGAACAGGGTTGTTGCAGGTTCAGAGATGTTCAGATCTCTGAACCCGCCAGTGCGGTCCGCGGTCGCCTTTGTGCGGTCCGCGGTGGGCCTTCGCGGCCGCGATCGCCTTTGTGCGGTCCGCGGTGGAAGGGTCTTCGAGGCCGCGGTCGCCTTTGTGCGGTCCGCGGTGGGGGGAGGGGGGGTACTTTCGCGACAGCAGTCGCTTTTGTGCGGTCCGCGTGGGGGTCTTGAGAGGGGTATATTTAAACGGGATTTTTAGTTATATTTCATTTTTCAAAACCCTAAAACAAAAAAGGTGATTTTCCAAACACTCTTTCTTCTCAAAAACATTAGTAAGTGATTTCTAATTCATTTTCTTTAATCCTCAACTTCTTTTTACAAGATTTCATCCTAGAATCTAGGGTTTTCATGGTGAAATTGGGAATTTTGGGTAAAACCTAAGAATATTGAAATTTGGGGATTTAAACTATTTATATATCCGGGCTCGGGGGTGAATGGGTAATCGGGTTTTGGTCCGAATTTTGAGTTTGGACCGAGCGGGCCTGGGGTCAATTTTTGACTTTTCGGGGAAAACTTTAGAAAACCCATTTCATGCATTAGTATTTATTCATTTAGCATTTATTGAGATAATTAAGTAACTTGTGGCTATAGACGAGCGAGTTGGCGGTGGAATCAAGAGGTAAAGCGGTAGTTGAGGCTTGAATTGTGTTTGTGGCATCGAGGTAAGTGTTTGTCCTAACCTTAGCTTGAGGGAATAGGCGTTGAGTCATATGTGCTACGTGTTTATCCCATGTTCAATGTATAGGTGAGGTGACGAGTACCTATGCATTGTTGTCAAGCATGCCCGTGAGTCGGTCTTTATGGTATATGTGCTTTTCTTTGTTATGTACTGTGTTATGAAGTAGATTTCATTTTGAAGGTTATTCAATTGTTGGAATTACTTGGTTGTGAACATTGTTGATTAATTGTTCGGTTGAGGATTATTTTGTTAAGTTTTACACTTGAGCGAGATTGGTTATAGCTGTGTCCCTTGCCGGGACGGTATTTATTTCTACTGTCGTTCCCTTGCCGGAATGTTGTGATTATGATACATGTTATTGATTTTCCTTGCCAAAATGTTGTTCTTGATATTGTTTGGGTGAGGAAGAGTGTAAAGAACGAAGGGTGATGCCGTGTATTTATTTGCTGCATTGTGAGGATGAGAGTATAAAGCATGAAGGGTGATGCCGTGTCATGATTTAATATTTAAAAGCACGAAGGATAATGCCGTGCCATTTTATTTATTCATTGCATTGTGAGGATGAGAGTAAAAGCACGAAAGGTGATGTCGTGTACTTCTTTGTTTACTTGCTTTGGCGAGGATGAGATTAAAAGCATGAAGGGTGATGCCGTGCACTTGTTTTGGTGAGGATGAGAGTAAAGCACGAAGGGTGATGCCGTGTACTTGTTTGTTCTCAGTGTTTACTCCCTAGTTTATTTTTTATACTTAGACTGTTGCTTCGTTCTGTGACAGTAATTGTTTCCCCTTGTCCCCAGCATGTTCTCCCCCGTTTTACACTTAACTGGTTATTTTCCTGTCGTTATTCCTGTTATATAATATTGAATTGCACATGTGTTTATTATTGGTCGTGTCCTAGCCTCGTCACTACTTCGCCGAGGTTAGGCTCCGCACTTACTCAGTACATGGGGTCGGTTGTACTGATGCTACACCTGCACTTCTTTATGTTGTGCAGATTACGATACCAAACCCAGTGGACATTGATCGAGGGAGTATCCTTCAGTCCACCAGAGACACGGAGGTAGACCTGCAGGCGTCCGCAGGCCTTGAAGTCCCCTTCCTTATCCCATTTCATTTCAAATCTTTTGTACTTCAGAAACATTTGTATTTACTTCTTTCAGACTATTTTGTGTACTATTCTTAGACGGTCCGTGAGTTGTGACACCAAAGATCCGGGTTGGCTAGCTTAAATACTTTGTTAAGTTTTATGGATTTAGCTATGTAAAACCCTTATCCGCTCATAATTTATGCTGTTATCTTTGGAAAGTTGATCTTAACCTTTTGTCATTTAATAGTAAAGGTTTTTAATAAACATAATTAAACGCGTTGGCTTGTCTAGCGGGTTCAACGTTATACGCCATCACGGTCCCGATGGTGGAATTTCGGGTCGTGACAAGTTGGTATAAGAGCACTAGGTAACTGAGGTCTCACAATTCACGGACAAACTTGGTAGAGTCTGAGGGATCGGTACAGAGACATCTGTACTTATCCCCCAGAGGCTGCAAAGTTAGGAATAATTTCACATTCTTCTTCTCTATCGTGCGATTTGAATTCTAAATGCTAATTGAGTTTCTATTTTATTCTCTCGCAGATGGCGAGAACGTGTGCTTCCTCATCTACCGATCAGCAGCCCGATCCTCCTGTTGCAGCTCCTACAAGGGGCTGAGGACGAGGCCGAGGTCGAGCTAGAAGCCGAGGCAGGGGCAGGGCTCAGCCCAGAGCAGCAGACCCAGTAGAGCACCCTCAGGTAGACTTTGCCGGTGAGGTTCCTAGTTAGACGATTCCAGTTGGACCAGCTCAGGTCCCAGAGGGGTTCATTGCCACCCCGGTACTTCAGGATGCTCTGGTTTGCTTAGTGGGCCTTATGGAGAGCGTGGCTCAGGCCGGTGTACTTCCTACAGCACCAGTCGTCTCTCAGGCTGGGGGAGGGGCCCAGACTTCTGCTACCCGCATGCCAGAGCAGTTAGCTTCTCAGTTCCAGACTCCAGCACCTCAGACAGTTGGAGCAACTCAGCCGGGTATTGTGGCACAGGCAGTTGAGGGGGGCATCTATGTCTGCCGATGCTTTGTGGAGATTTGATCGGTTCACCAAGTTATTCCCTACTACATTTACTGGTGCACCATCGGAGGATCCCCAGGATTACTTGGATAGTTGTTATGAGGTTCTTCGGAACATGGGGATCGTAGAGACCAACGGGGTTGATTTTGCTACATTCTGTCTTTCTGGTACTGCCAAGACTTGGTGGAGGGACTATTGCTTGACCAGACCAGCTGGGTCTTCGCCCTTGACTTGGGCTCAGTTCTCCGAGTTATTCTTGGAGAAGTTTCTACAGTTACTCAGAGGGAGGATCTTCGGAGGCAGTTTGAGCGTCTCCAGCAGGGATCTATGATTGTTACACAGTATGAGACCAGGTTTATCACTTTGGCCCGACATGCTATCATGATACTCTCCACAGATCGAGAGAGGATGAGGAGGTTTATTAAGGGGATGGCTCAGCTTATTAGACTCCAGATGGCCAGAGAGTTAGGTACTGATATTTCCTTCCAGGAGGCGGCCAATGTGGCTAGACGTATTGAGATGGTTTTGTCACAGGGCAGTGGTCGGGGGTCTGACAAGAGACCTCGTCATTTCGGTCGATTCAGTGGTGCCTCATCTGGAGGCAGAGATTCTTTCGGCAGAGGTCATCCTCCTAAACCATACCAATCGACACTTTAGGTATCCCGCAGTGCACCACCAGCTCCTATTAGTGAACCACCAGTTCCTATCAGTGCACCGCCGCTTCAAAGCTTCCAGGGTGGTTATTCTGGTCGACATGGACAGTTTCAGGGCCAGCAGTCTCAGCAACAGAGGTCTTGTTACTCTTGTGGTGTTCCAGGGCACATTGCTAGGTATTGCCCCCGAGCTTCTAGTGGTTCTCAGCATCAGGGTTCCTGTGCTATGATTCCTGCACCAGGTGCACCCTAACCCCCTCAACCAGCTAGGGATGGAGGTCGAGGTTCCAGAGGTGGAGGCCAGACAGTTAGAGGTGGAGGATAGGCTATGAGAGGTAGAGGTCAACCCGCAGTAGGTCGATCCAGAGATGTTCAGGTTAGAGGGGCTCCGCCCAGATGCTATGTTATTCCTGCCAGGCCTGAGGCTGAGGCCTCTGATGCGGTCATTACAGGTATGATTTTAGTTTGCAACAGAGATGCTTCGATTTTAGTTGATCCGGGTTCTACATTCTCCTATGTGTCTTCATATTTTGCCCCTTATCTGAGTATGCCCTGTGATTCCCTGAGTACTCCTGTATATGTATCTACACCGGTGGGTGATTCTATTGTGGTAGATCGAGTCTATCGTTCATGCTTAGTGGTTATTGGTGGTCTGGAGACTCATGTAGATCTCTTGCTTCTTGATATGGTTGATTTTGATGTCATCTTGGGGATGGATTGGTTATCTCCCTACCATGTTATTATGGACTGTCATGCCAAGACTGTGACCTTGGCCTTACCAGGAGTATCTCGATTGGAGTTGAGAGGGACTCCTAGTCATTCTTCCGGTAGAGTTATTTCATATATGAAGACTCGGCGCATGGTCGAGAAGGGTTGTTTGGCCTATTTGGCCTATGTTCGTGATTCTAGTGCCGAGGTTCATTCTATGGAGTCTGTTCCCGTGGTTCGTGAGTTTCCAGAGGTATTCCCTGCGGACCTGCCGAGTATGCCACCCGACAGGGATATTGACTTTTGCATTGAGTTAGATCAACTACGCCGTATCGTATGGCCTCGCCAGAGCTGAAGGAGCTGAAGGATCAGATATATGACTTGCTTGATAAAGGCTTAATTAGGCCTAGTGTTTCCCCTTGGGGTGCCCTAGTTTGTTAAGAATAAAGATGGCTCAATGAGAATGTGTATTGACTAGCGGCAATTGAACAAGGTTACTATCAAGAATAAGTATCCGTTGCCGAGGATTGATGATTTATTCGACCAGCTTCAGGGTGCTACAGTGTTTTCCAAGATTAATTTGAGATCTGGCTACCATCAGCTGAGGATTAGGGCATCTGATGTCCCTAAGACATCTTTTCGCACTCGGTACAGGCATTATGAGTTCTTGGTGATATCATACGGGCTGACAAATGCCCCGGCTGCTTTTATGGTGTTGATGAACCGAGTGTTCAAACCCTATTTAGATTCATTTGTTATAGTCTTCATTGATGATATATTGATATACTCCCGCAGCCCGGAGGAGCATGAGTAGCACCTTTGAGTCGTCCTCCAGACTCTGAAGGATAGTCAGTTGTATGCCAAATTTTCCAAGTGTGAGTTTTGGTTGAGTTCGGTGGCATTTTTAGGTCATTTGGTGTCGGCAGAGGGTATTCAGGTGGATCCCAAGAAGATTTCAGCAGTCAGAGATTGACCTAGACCCACCTCAGCTACAGAGATTCGGAGTTTCTTGGGCTTAGAAGGCTATTATCGCCGGTTTGTAGAGGGCTTTTCATCTATTTCTTCCCCGATGACCAAGTTGACTCAGAAGGGTGCCTAGTTCAAGTGGTCTGATGAGTGTGAGGCGAGCTTTCAGAAGCTCAAGACAGCCTTGACCATGGCACCGGTGTTAGTTTTGCCCACATGTTCAGGTCCATATACCGTGTATTGTGATGCTTCACGGGTTGGGCTTGGTGCAGTGTTGATGAAGGATGGCAAGGTTATAACTTATGCTTCACGTCAATTGAAGGTTCATGAGAAGAACTATCCAATTCACGATTTGGAGTTAGCAGCCATTGTTCATGCGTTGAAGATTTGGAGGCATTATTTGTATGGTGTGTCGTGTGAGGCGTTCACTGATCATAAAAGTTTGCAGTATTTGTTTTAGCAGAAAGAGTTGAATATGAGGCAGAGGAGATGGTTAGAGCTGTTGAAAGATTATGACATTACCATTCTATATCATCCGGGAAAGGCCAATGTGGTGGCCGATGCTTTGAGCCGGAAGTCAGCCAGCATGGGTAGTCTTGCTTATATACTGGTCGGGGAGCGACCACTTGCTTTAGATGTTCAGGCCTTGGCCAATCGATTCATGAGATTGAATGTTTCGGAGACTGGCAGTGTCTTGGCTTATATTGTGGCCCGTTCTTCATTGTTTGATCGTATTCGAGACCGGCAGTATGATGATCGTCATTTATGTGTTCTTAGAGATATGGTCCGGCACGGAGGTGCCAAGCAGGTTACAGTGGATGATGATGGAGTCTTGATGCTGCAGGGCCGTATTTGTGTGCCTGATGTTCATGGTATTCGTGAGTTGATATTGCAGGAGGCCCATAGTTCCCGGTATTCCATTCATTCGGGCGCCACAAAGATGTACCAGGATTTTCAGAAACATTATTGGTGGCGGAGGATGAAGAAAGACATTGTGGCATATGTAGCTCGGTGCTTGAACTGTCAGCTGGTTAAATACGAGCACTAGAGACCCGGTGGTTTGATGCAGCAGATTGAGCTTCCTGAGTGGAAGTGGGAGCGTGTTACCATGGATTTCGTAGTTGGGCTTCCACGGACTCAGAGGATGTTTGATGCGGTGTGGGTCATTGTGGATAGGCTGACCAAGTCAGCACACTTCATTCTTGTATCAGTTTCATATTTTTCGAAGAAGTTGGCGAAGATCTACATCAAGGAGATTGTTCGCTTGCATGGCGTGCCCGTGTCCATTATTTCTGACCGGGGTACTCAGTTTATCTCCCATTTTTGGAGAGTATTTTAGCGTGAGTTGGGCACACTGGGTGAGTTTAGCACAACGTTTCATCCTCAGACGGACGGACAGTCCGAGCGTACTATTCAGATCTTGGAGGATAGGTTGCTAGCGTGTGTCATTGACTTTGGAGGTGCATGGGACCAGTTTTTGCCTTTAGCTGAGTTTTCCTACAACAACAACTATCAGTCGAGCATCCAAATGGCTCCTTATGAGGCATTGTATGGTAGGCGATGTCGGTCGCCAGTTGGGTGGTTTGAGCTGGGAGAGGCTAGATTGTTGGGTTCAGAGTTAGTTCAGGATGCCTTGGACAAGGTGAAGATCATTCAGGATAGACTTCGTACAGCTCAGTCCAGACAGAAGAGTTATGCAAACCGTAGAGTTCGTTATTTGGCTTTCATGGTTGGTGACCGGGTATTGCTTCGGGTGTCGCCCATGAAGGGCGTGATGAGGTTCGGAAATAAGGGCAAGTTGAGCCCTAGGTACATTGGTCCCTTTGAGATTCTTGAGAAGGTAGGAGAGGTGGCTGTCACGACCCAAATTCCCAACCTTAGTGATCGTGATGGAGTCTAACACCACACTTGCTAGGCAAGCCAATGTTAGAAGTCGATTAACTAATTTTCCTTAATTAATTACTTCAGCACAAATAATTTAATTTAAATGAAATTAATCAAATTAGTTCCCAAAAACAACAAAATAAAATAATAAAACTGACCAACTAAATGAAACGAACCACGATAATATTTATAATAACAACTCTAGAACTACCCCAGGGTCTGGTGTCACAATCCACAAACAAATAAAGAATACTACAAAGAATGTCTGAAAGAAATAGTGTAACTATTCTGAATGATATAAAACAGTGTATGTAAATATAGGAGAAGACTCTCGGATATCTGCGAACGTCGGCAGATGTACCTCGTGTCTCCAAACAAAATCGGGTGGTCGTCCTAGGATCCTCTACTGTTGAATGGTACATGGATCTGTGCAAAAAGAGCACAGAGTGTAGTATCAGTACAACCGACCCCATGTACTGAGTAAGTGCCGAGCCTAACCTTGGCGAAGTAGTGACGAGGCTAAGTCGGGCTTCAACAATATAATCTTTAACAACGATAAATAATGAGCAAAAAAGAAATCTAAACAAATAGATAATTAAGTGTTGCAACCAAATAAAATAAAATAACTCAGCTATAACCAATTCTCAAATATCTCTTCAGAGTTCCAAACTTTATCTTTGAATAACAATAGTACTAAAATATTTAAAGAGTAGTAAAATAAACATTTTAGCTTTTCAAAATTTTGATTCTCTTTTTTTTCTTGAAAAAAATCAGTCAACTATAATGTAAATATCCTCCCTTATCACTGTCACATATTTATATTTTTCCTGTCCACCCTTATCGCAGTCATATATATTCATTTCTGATGTCCACCCTTATCACAGTCATACATATTTATTTCTCCTGTCCACCCTTATCACAGTCATATATATTTATTTTCCCTGTCCACTCTTATCATAGTCATATATATATATATATATATATGACTATGATAAGAGTGGACAGGGAAAATAAATATATATGACTGTGATAAGGGTGGACAGGAGAAATAAATAT
>ML276167.1:0-38885 GCA_005239495.1 Nicotiana undulata
AACTCGATCAAATACAGTATCGAGTGCCAGTCGTGCCTCCCCTAGTTTGGGGGCGTGACAGGTATGACGACCTCGAAGAAAGTATCATCTTCGACGAGTCAGATACCCACAGTTTGACCTTTCCTCGCTATGATGCTCTTGTTATTACTTTTCACATTTCAGATACCGATGTAAAACGAATTATGGTCGATGACGGAAGCGGCGCGTGCTTTATCCACCCTCGAGTTCTCATACAAATGAGTCTTGAAGATAGGATAGTGTCGCACTGCATTACACTAACAAGTTTTAACAATGCAGTCGAGCGGACATCTGGAGAAATCACGCTACCTGTTCTGACCGGTGGTATCACTTTGGAGACTACGTTCCACATTATGGATCAAGACACGGCGTATAATGCCATCATAGGACGTCCTTGAATACACGGCCATGAGGGCCACCCCCTCCAACTTATATCAGGTCGTTAAGTTTCCTACCCCGTGGGGAGTATTCAACATCCGTGGTGAGAAACGCACGACCCAAGAATGCTACCGCATCGCCCAAGATGGCACATATACTCAACAATTAAAGGGCAAAGGCGCAGAAGCATAGCAATTACCGTGGTCGAGGTCGGATGGAAATGTAGGGAAATATGTCGTCAAGGACCCCGAAGTCCTAGAGGCTACGGGGTCAACTGCGGAAGATCTCGACCCCGTACAACTCGATAAATGCGACCACAACAAAAAGGCCTCTATCGGCCACAAACTCCAAGAACCAGGTAAATTTAGTATATTTTTAACTGACAATGCGGACTTGTTTGCTTTTTCTCACGTGGATATGCCGGGTGTCCCGAAAGAAATAGCAACACATAAATTGAATGTCGACCAATTCTACCCCCAGTACGGCAAGTTAGAAGAAAATTCAATGCCGCAATAAATGATGTTGTCCGCGAAGAGGTAGAAAAATTGCTTGAGAATGGATCTATCAGAGAGTCAAAATATCCCCAATGGGTCGCCAACGTGGTCATGGTAAAAAATATAAATGGGAAATGGAGGATGCGCGTAGACTTCACAAATCTGAACAAAGCATGCCCGAAAGACTCGTTCCCATTGCCTCATATTGACCAGCTCATCGACGCAACAACCGGGCACAAGCTATTAAGTTTCCTGGATGCCTATTCGGGTTATAACCATATCCTTATGGAGGAAGAAGACCAAGGAAAAACTACTTTCATCACCCACCAGAGGATGGTAACCAAAATGTTCAAAGAGTAGCTCGACAAAACCATGGAAGTTTATATAGATGACATGTTGGTCAAGTCGAAAAGAAAGGAAGACCACATCGACCATTTGAGGGAAGCCTTCGACATACTCAGGCAGTACGACATGAAATTAAACCCCGAGAAATGCGCCTTCGATGTAACCCCGGGAAAGTTCCTCGGCTGCTTAGTATCGCAATGAGCATCGAGGTCAACCCCGACCAAATCAAGGCTATAGAGGGAATACCAGAGAACTTGACCAGCAAGAAGCAGGTGCAGAAGTTGACCGGCCGTATAGCCGCCCTATTGAGATTCATCTCACGGTCATCTGATAGATGCCACAAATTTTTCGGCATATTCAAAAAAGATAACGGACTCCGTTGGAATTCTGAGTGCGTCGACAACCCTAAAGGAGCTAAAGGCATACCTGTCTTCGCCCCCGCTGCTTGCTAATGCGGAACCCGTAGAACACCTCATCATCTACCTGGCTGTGTCCGCTGTTACAATAAGTGCAGTCCTGGTCCGAGAAAATAAAGGTACGCAATCTCCAATCTACTATATTAGCAAGACTTTGGTCAATGCTGAACGAGGTACCCCCACCTGGAGAAGCTAGCCCTAGCTTTGGTAGTAGCTTGCCACCCCATCTCAGTGGTCACGACCTTTCCTGTAAGGAGTATCCTGCACAAACCCGAGCTGTCTGGTAGGTTGGCCAAATGGGCCATAGAATTGAGCAAGCACGATATAACCTATCAGCCACGAATGGCGATAAATTCGTAAGTACTTGACGACTTTGTCGCTGACTTTAGTGTGAAGATAATGCCCGAGGTCGAAAGGGAAGCCGCCAGTACTTCCCCCAAGATACACGACATATGGATTCTATACACCGATGACGCCTCTAACACATCAGATCTGGACCGGGACTCGTACTCGAGGTCCCAATTGGCGAGATAATTCGCCACTCCATACGATGCCCTGATATGACTAACAATGAGGCCGAGTATGTGGTCGTGATTGCAGAGTTAAAGTTTCACTCAATTATGAAGCACGACGAGTAGTCCTACGATGTGACTCACAACTCGTCGTCAATCAAGTCACATGGAATTTCCAAATCAAATAACAAAGTCTACAAAAATAACAGGCCGAGATCTGTAAACTGATACCTGAGTTCGACGAATGTCAGCTCGATAAAATACCTCGAGTGCAGAACATCGAGGCGGACGACCTCGCCAAACTGGCAGCGACCACTAAAAGCCTAATCGGAGAAGGGAACATGGTTACTCTCCTCCACTCGTCCACCGAGCAAATTGAGGTACGCACTATTAACCTAACTTGGGACTGGCGAAATCTTATTGTCGCATACCTACAGGACGTCGTGCTTCCAAAAGACAAAAAAGAAGCCAAAAAACTTCGAATGCAAGCAGCCAGGTATAGCATCATCAACAACGACCTGTACAAAAGGACGTATGGCGGACCTCTAGAAAAATGTTTAGGACCAAACTAGACATGGTGTGTCCTAGAAGAGGTATATGAAGGTCACTGCGGGGCTCACACCGGCAATCGAGCCCTAGTCAAATGCCTCATATGAGCAGGCTACTACTGGTCGAAGATGAAAAAGGAGGCCGCCGACTTTGTTAAAAAATGCTAACCATGCCAAATATACTCCCCATGATCCACCAAGCGGACGAGAACCTCCACCCATTCACCTCGCCCTGGCCCTTCATCAAATGGGGAATGGATATCGTCGCCCCCCTCCCCGCATGATGAGGTAATGTGCAATTTCTTTTAGTTTTAACTGACTATTTTTCTAATTAGGTGGAAGCAGGTGCGTTCGCTCAAATATGCGAACAAGAAGCGATCGCCTTTATGGAGGAACATCGTATGCCGCTTCGGCATTCCCAAAGAAATCAACTGTGACAACGGACCCCAATTAACAGGAAAGAAGGTCGCCGAGTTCTTCGAACAATGGCACATCAAAAGAATACTCTCCACACCATATCACCGCACAGGCAACGGACAAGCAGAATCCTCCAATAAGTCGATATTGAATATCATGATGAAGAAGCTCGAAAACGCCAAGGGAGTGTGGCCGGAGTTGCTGCCGGAAGTTCTATGGGCATACCGCACTACTCCAAAGACAAGCATAGGGGAAACGTTGAACTCACTAGTCTATCGGACTGATGCAGTGATACCGCTCGAGGTCGGAGAACCAAGTCTAAGATATTCAAATGAGAGTGGGCCAAGCAACTATGAAAACAGAAGGTAAGACCTCGACGAGGCCGAAGAACGAAGAGACAAGGCTTACGTAAGAATGGTAGCCCAAAAACAACAGGCAGAGCGGTACTATAACAAAAAAGCCAATGTTAGGCCACTCAAAGTTGGGGACTATGTACTCAAGGCCAAAACGCAGGCGAGCAAGGATCCACGGGAAGGCAAACTGGGGACTAATTGGCAGCCTATACAAAATCACGGTAGTAGTAAGCAAATGGTCATTCCAACTAGAAAAAATGGAAGAAAAATTACTACCAAATAATTGGAACGTCACCCCTCTTAAATACTTCAGCTTCTAAGGTCAGATGTTCTCCGAGTCGTACTCTTTTTTCCTCACTTGAGTTTTGTCCCAATTGGGTTTTCTAGGGGAGGTTTTTAAAGAGGTGACGAAGAGGACATCAGAAGTTAAGTTTTCATCGCTCAACCTCTCAATTACTTCTCCAGGTCGACCAATGAAGGGACTAGATAGACTGGGACTTCTCAAGTGTATGTATAGGCAGAGCAAAAACATATAAATTTCTTCAATGTATGTATAAGCAAAGAAAAGTATGCAAACACACGATGTTCACATGTCTCCACCAAGTCTAAACAATATCCAAGAACTATTATACGACCTCGTTCGAATTTATCACGAGTAATATTCAACCTAGCTTGAATCAACTCATATTCGACCTCGTTCAAACTAATCACGAGTAATACTCGACCTCACTCGAATCTAGTCATATTTGACCTCGTTCAAATTTATCACGAGTAATATTCGACCTCGCTCGAATCAACTCATAATCGAACTCGTTCGAATTAATCATGAGTAATATTCGACCTCGCACGAATCAACTCATATACGACCTCGTTCGAATTTATCACGAGTAATATTCGACCTCGCTCGAATCAGCTCATAATCGACCTCGTTCAAATTAATCATGAGTAATATTTGAACTCGCTCGAATCAACTCATATTCGACCTCGTTTGAATTTATCACAAGTAATATTCGACCTCACTCGAATCAACTCATGTTCGACCGCGTTCGAACTAGTAAAGAATTATATTCGTTCACATTCGAACTCAACTCAACCTGACTTAGAGTCCAATTTACAAGTTAACTTCGTTTGAGTTAGTTATGGCGACATGGGACATCAACCAGATCCAGTCAAAAATGTACTCGACCGTGATTCGAGGTAGCACATGCCGACACAATCCTTCTAAAGAAATCATTTGAAGAATAATGATCAAATAAAAGTAACCAAGTAACATACAACGAAATGTTATAATCATTTCATTCCAAAAAAAATATTACAAAGGGCCAGAAAGACGCCCCATACAAAAAAGAGAAGAAAAAAAGAAGACAAAAATTAAGTACAAGATACTACTCCACGCCGTCCTCGCCTTCATTGCCACCGCCCTCTCCACACCGTATGGATACTCGTCATCGTACCTGGCGTCCTGCTCAATCCCATCCAGCTCGTCATCGCACCCATCCACCCTCGGTGTAGCAGGGTCGAAACCACAAGCACCTTAGCACGAGCACCTTCAAACTCAACCGCAGTGACCCTGTTAGCCGCCATCAAATCTCTAAAGATATCCAATAGGGACTCAACATCGTTCTAATTTTCATAATCCCGCGACACGTCGGGGAATGAGGAAATCTTATCATTCAAATCGAAGACCTCCCCCTATAATCTGCCATTCCTCTTATCAAGCTAGGCCTCCCTAAGTGCGGCTGCCTCAGCCTCACGCTCCCGTTCAGATTGAAGGACACATATGACCTCCTCCGTCGCTGCCACTTTTGCCAAAGTGGCCTTCTTGGCTTCATCGACCTTGCCCAATTCTGCGGTCACCTAAACTAGCTCGTCGTTCAGGGTATTGAATTGGGTCGAGTTTTGCTCAAAGCTCTGCCCGCATGGATGCCATTTTGGTTTGAAGATCTGCCCACTCAATCGCAACCCCCCGGATCACCTTGAGCTCGTTCTCCTTGGCCCTAAGAGACCCCTCGAGTTTTCTGCACCTCCGAATAACCCTCACAAGCTCTTCGTCCTTTTGCTTCAACTCGTCTCTAAGAGCCTGGAAGTTTCCATCGGTGCCGCGATGCTTAGAGCGGTACTCATGGTACTTTGACTCTATTTTCTTGAAAATAGCCCTTTTCCTCTATTCTCGACGGGCGCACTCGATCTCCAAAATGAGGGTCTAAGCAAAGAAAATATAAGAGAAAAGAGTTAGTGAAAATAAAGGAGAAAAAGATAAGACACAAATAGCAGAAGCTAGAATACTTATCCGTAGGGCCATCCCCGATATGCCCAATGAAAGGGCGTCGTCGTCAAGCTTATGCAATGTCGACACCTTGGCACGAGATCACATCGGAACCAGGTCAGGGACTACGCTCTCCGTGTGCTTCAACAAATCTAGGTCAAGGGGGATGATTATGTTGCGGTTAGCCCCCTCCATCCTCACCTCCACACGGGTAAATCCCTCATTAAACATCCTGACCTCTTCAGGGTCGATGTCAGAATCGGATTCGTAACCGTCCACGACTAAGTTCTTCCCCTCATATTAGTAGAAGAAGGGACGCCAGCATGCCCCGACAGTGATGTATCACTTGATGGCACGACCTCAACCTCCACAACCCGCTCATATCCTCTCTCAACGACCTCAGGTAGGTTGGCAATGTTCACATTCTCTGAAGTGGGCTGAATCTTAATGTCCAAGGTTGCGCCACCCTCACACACAGCCGCGGCCAGGTCGGGACCACCCACTGTTGACCCCTCGGTCCCCGTTTCCTCACCACTGAAATCTATCCTCTGCCTCTTTATCAACGGAGCTACTTCATCTCCGCTTGGCGACGACTCGTCCACCAAGTGCAAAATGGTTGGAGGGGGGACCCTCACCGATGAAGTTTTTTTACGGTGGCTAAGGTCCGAGGAGGCTCGCCTACAGTAGCAGCGAGCAACGACCCTTTGGAAACACCCGATAGACGGAAGGCAAGGGTAGGGTCTTTCTTCTTCGTTGAAGGCCTCCGACCTAATACAACGACGTTCAGTTCGAATAAAGGAGAAAAAAATAGGAAGATGGGAAATCATGATCAATGCAGAATCAATAAAGGCCGAATCGAAGACTCACCGGTTGTAGAAGTCTTACGATCGAATTTTTTGTGGAATGTCGACCACTCGCGAACCCCCATCATGCAGGGATAAATCTGGCTCACCCAATCTCGGATATCGGCAACCAACGTTGGGGGATCCCTTTAGGCTACACAAAAGAAAAATAAGATTAGTAAGGTCATAAACCTAAATGAAACAAGGTAACAGGTCGGTCGAAAAAGGTACTTACGAGCAAAATTCCACACTTCAGGGAATCCACTCGGATTCGCCACCATGTGCTCGGTTTTGATGTAAAAGAAGTGAAAATTGAAACGACAGTTGGCTCAGTCGTCCATCTTCACGACCAATCATTTGTTCCCACGATGGCGAAGATTCAACATCGTACCTCTGAGGAAGTTTGGTGCGAAAAGGTGTAGCAAGTGACGAAGTGAAACTCTACGGTTGGCCAATTCGGCGTATTTTGCCAGCATCAAGAAAATCTTGTAGATATACGGGGAGAGTTGGGCCAGGCAGACCTATAAGTATCGGCAGAACTCCTCCACTAGTAGAGGAAAAGGAAGAGAGTAGCCTACACTAAATGGGTATGCGTAGAAGGCGCAATACCTAGGTCGATGGACTTGAACCACGTCGCTACCGGCCGGAACCAGGTCGATGTGGGCATGAATTCCGTACTTGATCCTTATCTCGGCCAAACCGGCCTCGTCCAGTTCGTAAAGTACTGATTCAAGCTCTTCTGTCGCCGATTTTGAGAAATTGGACCTAGCTTTGTCGTTACGAGGGATAATCTCGTCCATAGTAGGAAAGCTGTCGTCATCAACAATTGCATCAATATCATCCTCATGAGGAGGCATCCTCGCTGAAAGCGATGTTGGTTCAAGCGAGACACCAGAGACATGAGAGGAGGTTGCCATCTTTGGTTAATCAAAGGTATTGACAACATGGTCTCAAGGAGAAGAAAGAAATGCAGAAATCGATCAAGACAGAGATCGCAAAAACCAGAAGCAAGATGAAACTAGAATGCAAAAAGAAAGAGAGAGTTATGAAAAGCAAAAGCTTAGAGAATGGGAGAATGTAAAGTTTGGCATAAAGGGGTTCTCCCTTGGTATTTATAAGAGAACAAGCGTCTGAATCGAAATGCCAACTGTAAGTTACATGGGAATCAAAACGATAGATGCACAGGAAACGATGCGACGCGTTAGGAAGACGCGTAATGATGACGCCTACATCAATGATGTCATCTTAGGCTGACGTCACAACGAGTCTTGGTTCTTGAAGCGCTACGTTGCCACCCCGTACAACTCCTTTCCCATACAATATCCCCCTTCTTAATCTCCTAAGCACGACCGGCGATGTCCGCTCAGCGAGGCCAACCAAAGGACGACCTCGCTAAGCGGAGGGACTAACTGTATAGGTCAAAATCAGATCGAGGAATAATTCGTGCAGAGTTGGGCGAGGAGAGTGACTTGGAAACCGTTAAGAACGGCGTGGTCGATCAGTAATTTCATGGGTCGAACAACTCGACAACCGATCGTGGCCGAGGTTGAGCAATAGAGTTAGAAATAACGGCTACTCTTATATTGGGATCCACAAAGGGAATATTCCATCGAATATCCTCTCTGTTTTTACTTTTAGGGTTCTTAGGAAATATCCCATGTAAATAGAAAGAGAGATGAGGGAAAATGCATGTAAGATTTCATATGATAAGAACACTTGTAAAAGGATAAGCTCTCAGACAAAATACATAGAACTAGTTTTCACTAAGATTCATCCTTTTGGTGAACTATTCTATTGTCTTTTTTATCAGATCCAAGAAAGTGCATAATATTCTATCTTACATGTGTCATTCATCATTGTCACATGAATGAATCCTTCACTCTCTTCAATATTGGGTGAATCTTCCCTTCTATTTACATTTAATATTATTTATTGTTTGCTCTCTCTACATAGCATAACATCTGGTTACATTTATTATCCATATCTCATTCTGAGTATACAATTGTTCACATTATTCGTTACAGATCTAGAATTACTAACTCTAACTAGGATTGTCCCACCTTGATAAATCATTAATTAGTTTAAAGAAAGATTAACTCATTTTAAAAGAAATACTTTTCAAAATAAGCTTGGTCAAAAGCTACGGAAGATAACATTTGTCTCATTTCAAATTGTTCACGGGTTTGACAATTAACCAATCACTTTATCTAGTGCTTTTACAACTAGTAATTTAATCCTAAAAGAGTAACCACGTGAAGCAGACAAAGCTAAAAAGACAGGGGTCAAAAAGAAAATTAAAAAATTTACAAAACCGACCTCCCATTATCCCGTTATTATTTGCACCCACTATAGACTTTAGTCGTACCTATAAAAAGCCCTACTGCCTTTTCAAAGCAATTTCTCCGTTTCCTCTCCACAGATCTGATCCCTTCTACTCAGGTACCTGCTCTCTCTTTTTGCTACTCCGTTTGGATCTCATTTTTAAATTTTTAGAAGTTTGAATCTCATTTTTCTGTCGATCGTCTTCATCTGGATCGGCGTTTTGGTTTAACATTTATGTATGCATCATTCGTTTTATTTTATAAAAAATTTCGTGGTTTCGGATCTGAGTTTAGAATGCTGCTGCGATGGCGAGGTTTAATTTTTAGCTATTTATGAATTATGATTGCTTCTCGGTAGATTTTCATCCATAGAGCTCGTTATAAATTGTTACATCATCTCGCGTTATTGTTAGTTTTAAATGTATTAACTATTCACTATCATGCATTTATATAATATATGTGTGTGCAGTGTGCATTGCTGGCTGGCTTTTCATGTCACTCTCAGGGTTTCGTTCAGATGAAATTCCAAAAATTAATTTAAAGGAATTAATGGAAAAAACTGATAAACTTGACAGAATAAATCAAATATTTGACATTCCTGACAGTTATTGCCACTATTTCATTTATCAATATGTTTTCTCGTCTGGATGATTTAACAATGAGTAAACTTGCATTTCCTCTAATCAGATGTTGTTTTTTGCAATCTGCAATGCGGTAATGTGCCGGAAATTTGTGGTTATGTCTAAATTTTTGGTGTAAGACTTGATTTCCTTGGTTGGAAGTTTGCTTCCTAATTGAGTGATGTTATCTAAGTTTAGGTAGATGGATGAGTCAATGATAATGTTAAACCCGGCTAGATAAATGCGTAACAGGTGTGTAATTGGTCTGAATGGATACAAAAGCTACAATTCGAAGATCATAGATTCAGATAGATATGAGTTCTATGTCTACAGCTATTTCATTATCACGCATCTAGTAATCTACATGGGTCATAATAGGGCAAACTTCTGTATATATATTTGCAATATTTATGCCGTACTAGTCTTAATGATACCCTTAATTGTAGTCATGTCTTACCAAGTTTTGACTTTTGAATTGTCTGTGATTTCTTAATAGAATTGCTTAGTTTCTTATAAGGTGGTTCATTGGAAAGAGAAGTTATATGCTAAAGCCCTTACGTGATTCTGTTACTTTAGTTTACATGTCACAGACACCCATATTATGGTTCATCTTTATGAGGTACATTGGGCTGGGTCATAGAGCTTATTTGTACTTCAGAAGTTTTGGTTACCATGTTTTACAATTGTTTCTGAGAATGTGTGCTGCTGCTTTGAGCAGAATCTAGCATTTAAAAGTTGAGAGATCATGGGTCGTCGTGGAGTCAGTAGCGGTGGAGGACAAAGTTCCTTGGGTTACCTCTTTGGAGACGGTGAGGCTCCAAAACCTACTGTCACCAAGGTAGAAGCTCCACAGAATCAGGGAGCAACTACAAGTGATCCACAGAAAACTACTGCAGCTGCACCAGCTGCAAATGCTAATAAGCAGATTCCAGCCGGCATCCAGGGGAGCAACACCAATAACTATTTCCGCGCAGACGGACAAAACACTGGGAATTTCCTCACGGTATGATCCTAATCATTTTTCTCTCAAAGTCGGTCTTAGCATTTCCTTGCAGATTACTTATCCCCTCCTACTTATTGGTTTCTCTCCTTATGATTCACCTCATGGCTTTGATCAAATAAAATAATTTTTGAAATGACTGCTTTCAGAAGGTGAGTTTGACATGGAAGCAGTTCTTTTATGAAGAAAATTCTTTTCCATTCTCTGTTTAGTTCAGTACCTTCTTGCTTCCTTAGCCAAGGGTCTATTGGAAACAACCTCTCTACCTGCACTAGGCAGGGGTAAAGTCTGCGTACAAACTACCCTCCCCAGACCCCACCTGTTGGGATCATACTGGGTTTGTTGTTGTTGTTTAGTTCAGTACTATATGCTTCTTACATTCTTAATTCTGTCACCCCTTCGGTTCTTGCTGCTTCAGTAGAAGCACTTCTGCTTTCCAAGTAGGTCAATTGAAGCAATTAACATGATAGGTTCCTTTGTTTGCCATTTTCGGGAGGTAGTTGAGGATAAAGCATCTTTTTCTTCTTTCTGAAGGAAGTTCTTTTCCGTCAGCTATTTAGTTCAGTATTACATGCTTCTTGCATTCTTGATTCTGTCACATGACCCTTGCGTCAATTGCTGCTGCGGTGCTGCCCAAGTTGTAGCCCTTCAGGAGGGGAATTTGAGGACGGAACTATCCTCTTCTGTTGATATTTTTTCCATTTTCATCTAGCTCAGTAGCATAAGCTTCTTGCATTGCAAATTCTGTCGCATCATATTCCCTTTTTCTTGTCTAGTTCACAGGGTGATATTATCTTGTCAATTAAATGTTTGAATCTTGTCTCTTTCCAGGATCGCCCATCTACCAAAGTGCATGCCGCCCCTGGTGGTGGATCTTCCCTGGGTTACTTGTTTGGCGATGGCAAAAACTAGTTCCTTCTGTCCAAAGATGAAACTGTGTTTTCATGAAAAATGATGTGACTGCTGTTACTGTATGTTGGTTTGTTTTGTGTCTGGGAATACAGTGTCAGCAATTTGGATTATGAACATGCATGATACTGCAACAATTGCTCTTTTCATTGTAAAGATGTTTTAGCGATATTATGGTATCTACAACTGAAAATTTTCAGAGTGGTAATTCGGTGAATGGCATTATAATTACAACTGAAACCATTTTAAATTAATGAAAATTTCTCAGGGCAAAAATTCGTACGCTGAAATGCTATCTACAATCAGCCTTGCATGAATTTATTATGTTCTTGTCATTAGATGACTCGAATCATAACATTGTGAAATCCTTGAGGAAGTGCTCTTTTATGAGTAGAACATGGTAAACTGCAGTAATTGATTGTCAGGGAGGAGGGTTAATAAGCATTGGTGCTTCACAGTTGCAAAGACAGCTTGAAATAAGACTGGGAAATTTGATTTTTTTTTCTTTCAGCTTCTAGTATTAGCTTAGATGGTGATCACTGTCCCCACAGCGAATATGGGTGAAAGGGCAGTGGTATCAGATGATATTGATTCTTTTAGATCTTTACCCAAAGGACCAAACATATCCTGATTCGTAAACCCGAGGAAAATGAAAATTTGAAATTCCCATCAGGTTGTAGAGAAAATGGTTCAATTCCCTCGGCCACCTTCACATTAAATTGGCTCTTCACACTCACCGTCCCTCATAACCCCCCCCCCCCCCCCCCCCCCAAATAATAAAAAGGGGGAAAAGGAAATGCTAAATATAAAAGAAAAAACTAAAAGAGAGAAGGGATGAAAATCTATATCTATATTATTATAAAAGTGGGAAGCCCTTAATTAAAAAGTTGAATTATCGAAATGGCCTTTTTAATAGTTTAAATACTTTATTTTTACCAATTGTTTTAAATAAACATCAAATATATTTGAAGTGATGTGATCCTTCACATTAGTAAAACTGACGACTCTTCGCAATCTTTAAAACTTAAGGCAAACTTTTTGGGTGGGCATTCAATTGAAATTATAAATAAGAAAATAAACTTAAAGCCAAAATTCTAGAAAAGCAATTGAGATGGAAAAAGTTCATGGTTTTGGTTCACATCTATCTGTGATACGGGACCTTCTTAGCAGATAAGTTTCTACGCACTCTTTCAATCCTTTTAATTTTCCTTGAATATTGACTTGTGATTTTATGATTATTATTGACTTGCTTAATCATATCAATACTGTTTTTTAATTTATGATTTTATCAACTAAAGTAATACTTACTATAATATAATGTGTCTGTCGATTAGCATTCATTCATGAAAATCAGTCAAAGCCAATAACTATTCACGTTGGCTAATCTATTTTGTTTTAAAAAGATACCGACAATTAACCTAGCATATTAAAATTACAAAGTTGTTAAGTAACTTTATTGTTGTCACAAGTTTATATATACATGTGTACTGTCATGGGCGGCTTTCCATCCATGCCCCATGACCCCTTGGACGCGCCCCGTGGCGTCCTAGCAAGCATCCCAACGCCTAGCGCCACAGACGGCCCCGTGGTCTTGGCCGCTCCAAGTGACAAGCGCGCAGGTGCCTCTGTCGCCCCACCAATTTCCCTCGCTAGCGCCCAGCCGCAAGCAGCTGCCAACAGCGCCGCGCGCACAGACAATGCCGCGCGCGCANACCCCTCGACACCGCATTTCCTTCATTTTGTAATAGCTTTCATTATTGCAATCCAGCTTTCATCATTTCAACCATTATTACTGTTCTCTCAATTGTTGGCATTGGTTTTCCCACACGGCACTGACAATCTAGTCTAGCGTATGGCGGGGACCTCATTTGGCGGACAACAACCACCCTGACATTGGTTGCTTAGCCTTACGTCGCCCTTCCAAAGCATTTCAGGAAGGCGCCGCGTAGCAGTACATATGTAAATATATAACTATGTATTTATGGTGAGTCCAATTTTTAATGTATGTGTAACGAAAAATTATGTGCATCGTAGATGTTTATGTGACATTATCTATGTTATTATAAAAGTAGGAACTCCAACACTAAAAAATTTGAATGCCAAAATATCCTTCTAATAAATATATGTAGAAATATCATTTAATTACTAAAATATTATACTAAATATAATACTTAACGTGAAAGAAGGCAACCAATTAGACACGTCTATTTCCAAAAGTTGTGATGCTCCAGTTGGTAACTAACCTTTTGAAACTCAGTTTTAACTGTTGGATGTTTTAAATTCTAAATGCCACACGCCACACCTATTTAAAGACTTACTGTGTTGTTGCAGCAAATGCACACAAATGAGCCATTTTTCCTAATCATCAGCCAATTCTTCTAATTAACCAACGTTCAGAAATATTGACATTCATTTTTCATAAGTCTTGTACTCCAATAGTAAAAGAAAAATAATGATGGAAAATATTTATTATATTCGTAGTAGTCTTATTTGTTTCCATTGGGTTAAATTCTTGTAGTAAAAAAATATCAAAGAGTTCAACTTCGACCTTCGTAGTAGCCATTATATTCTGGCACATAAAATACTAATGACAACATCCTAAAACCCCTTTGCCTAACATCGATTTCGTAATTTCATCAAGTATCTTGCAATAATTCATTATTAATATTGACCTCGGCAAATAAGTGACTATCCACATTGGTCATTCGCCCTTTTCATTCATATATAATTATTTATTCAAAATTTTCCTTTAATAATATTGATATTATTCTAAAATAATTGTGTACTACATAACTAGGCATACACAAAAATATGAGGATTCTTAATTCTCAACCATCAGTATTTGTCATATTGGGAAGACAAAAAAATCTAGTCAATATCCTAATATATACAACAGTTGCGATGGAGCTATTGACAAAAAAAGAGAAAAAAAAGTCCTTGGATCTAAATCATTCTCACCCCAGTTCCTCAGAGGATTACATCACTCTGAAATTCTTCCTCTCAACCCTCGCTTCCACCACCTTGAAAAGAGACACCAACGAGGGGAGAAGGAGAAAAACAGGAGTGTTCGATAATTAAAAAGAAGAAATGGTTATATGATGACAGTTCTTTGGGTGTATGTCAAAGAGTTTGGGGATCGTCGACAAAGGGGAATTCAAGGAAATAAGCACCACCTCTGATGACAAAATTGCGCAAGGCTAATCAGTTTTCAATTGATTCTATCTGCAAAAAGGGAATAAGAAAAAGTTAGCTAATATAATCAGCACCAATATATCACCAATTAGTTGAGAACCAAGTCTGCTGCTATCTTATGGTTATAGGAGCATAACTGATATGCTAAGGTAAGTGTCTATCTTCACTTCTTCAGAAGTAAAATATTTCTAAATTAACATTCAGTAGTAAAATTACCTAGAGGACTACAATAAGATTTTCCTAAGGTGAGATGTGAGGATCATATCTTGTTTCTGTACTCGTATTGATTTCCATGAATCGACTCTGATCAAGAGAATCTTTCTCCAAGCTGTTTGATTCTGCCAGTCCACAAATGCAACAGTAATCAATTCAATGTCGCAATTCATGGATATAGAGGAGCACTACCAGGGGTATAGGTTTCATTATCCAAATTGTTGCCAGTGAAGAAAGCAGAAAGATTAGAACTAAAGCAGACAACCAAGCTCTGATTCAAGGAAAACCCAACAGAGATAGAAATGCTGTGAAATGTGTTGGTCGAAACCAAGTTATCTAACTCCCATGAACATCAAGCTCCTTTCTTATATATAAATATCCATTGGCAAATGGTTTTAGTTATATTAGCGAAAAATAGCAGCCTTTTCCTGCTCTCTAAGATCTAAATGTCATAGCAAACACAGCAAGACAATGCACGAGACAGCAAGTAAATTGGAATTTAGGGAAATTATCAAGCACAAAAAAGGTAACGATACAAATAGTCATTTTTTCAGACATTAAAGATAGCACAATCAATCAGAAAAAGCTAATTTAATAATTCTTAATACGAGATGACAGGAGTTTCATACATATCTATTGTTGAAAAGCAAAGATTTTATTACTAGCAGAAAAGGTGGAAACCACCTATCAAAGGACACCAAGTACCTATTTACTCGTGTGATGAATTGGCTTCGAGTAGTTAATTAAAAAGAAAAAAGAAGTGAGAAGGCATTTTAACATGTTTCTATTGCCAGCTCAAAATCAGGATGTCAGAAACTCATTTCTTTCTGTTTCATTACATGGTTCTGGAACAAAACCAAAATGGTATAAATGCTTGCAGATCAAACAGGCAAACAAAGCACAGATATGATACATAATTAAATTTAACTAACATGTTTGTCCAAAACCATTGTAACTTAGAAGCCAAGCAGATTTTTACTGATATTTCATTTAATCCCGTTTGCATTTGGCCATTGACTTTTGAAAGAAATCTACAATATAAGAAGACACAAGGCAAGAGCAGCACAGCCTAAATCTAGAAATCTTGTTTTGCGTCATTGCCTGACTGCAATGTTGCTTGGGTCTGGGTGGGGCTAAACGATGCGGGTGTGGATCTAGAGGTATGATTCTTCATCACATAAATTTTAGGATTTGGGGTATGAATCTAAGTGCGGATACGGGTTTCGGGATACTGTTAATAAATGTCCACTAACACATATATAAGTATATAGTTTGATTAATCAAAGTTATTGAACTAAGATTAATAAACTTTAATATGGGCCTCTATCCACATGGAGGAAACACTTGAAGAAAATGAGTGAAGCCATCTTAACAAAAAGGCAAGTTCAAATAAGAAAGAACACTGCTGGGGATTCTGTAAAAAGTTAAATATTTCAAACTAACCATCAACAGTTTCTTCAGTAAACTGAGGTTCGAAAGAATAATTTCATATATGTATCACGATTGGTCAAGACAAGATAGTAGTAAAATCAGTAACATTTTGTCTTTGCGACGTCTGAAATTAACAATCGCAGGACTAGGATGGTATTTTTATGACTTCAAATTTTTTTACAGCACTTTGATACAAAATCACCCAACACTTGAAAGATGTGTGGGGGCACATACCTCAGTAAAGGATTTGCGAGTCATTTGCTGCAGTAGCATTCTCCTTAGAAATCCTAGTACCACAATCTACTGGATCACTCGCTCTACTACTTTCCAAATTCACATCAGGCACCGCAGAAGACTTTGAGACGTCATGAACCTGTTATAAAGGCACTTCATTATAAATGATCTCAAAGTAAAGGTTCCAACATAAATAACTCGACTTCGCTAACGAGGGAGGTATGCATACAAAATCATGAAAGATCAGAAACCAGCAGGAGGAAGATATGTAGCATCAGTGTAAATCTGTTTTGATAAAGTATGTCTCCAATAGTGATTATAATTCAAATCGGGCAATTCAGTCAGAAACCAACCCATGTGTAGAACAAGTCCTCATAAAGGCCAGTTATAAAAAGGAAAGGAAAAGTGGAGGATAGGAAAGAAATCAGAACTTTTAAATTCTAAAAATTGACGGAAATGCTTTCTTTTCTGTTTCACATTTGATTGGGAGGGAGGGAGGGAGAGAGAGAGAGAGAGAGAGAGAGAGAACTCCTGACTCGAAGCAAATCCTTTTTTTCCTTCAGACTAGAAGCAAACTGAAGCATGTGACTGAAGAGGACTGCTATTTGTGGATTGATATCTCAAATTAACAAGAAGAGAATATATCAGAGCTTGGTCATAAAAGTCTATATCGTTCACCAAACTTGAAACAATCCAAATCTGTTGCTTAATCATAAGCCTGTATATAAAATTTCACAATACAGACTAATGGTCACCACTGATTCCTATGTTAGTTCGACAAGAGGATGAAGATTGAATGTTGGCATGTAAGTAGGCATGCCCTTATGACTGTTATTATAAATCAAAGAGGGGAAGAAGATTATAAACCATGGGTGATAGCAGATTATAAGCAACGGTTTGAGGTCATGGTTTCAAGTCAAATGCTAAAACCAATTCTGCAGCTTCATAAATGAAATGCTGCAAGTGCAATAAGAAAAATGATCTATGCAAGCTAACGAGGAAGGAAATTTCATGTTCTTGTACAGCCACGCTGGCATTAGTTCAAAATTTTCTCTTTAAGATTGTATGGCATGATTAAACTATTTATTCCACATAAAAAGGTATAACCTCTTGGGCTGGTGAAGCATTAGAGGGGGATGGACTCTTCATCTCAGCTGTAACATCTCCAACCGGGGCCTCATTTCTGATAGATTTCCCACCAGAGACATCTGCTTGCTGGGAATTGTTTACATTTGTTTCTGTAGGTCTTGTAACTTCTTTAACAGAATTATGGTTGTTGTTCGGCTTCTCATTACCATTTTCACCACTTCCAGTATTCCTAATTCTGGAAATATGATAACATCATCCAAAAGGCAACAAGTGAACAGAAGAATTGATAAATACTGAAATTCTGCTACTCTTATCCATCAAATGTAGAATTCAGAAGATCATGCACCTGATAGAATCATTGCAGGGAGTCTGTTCAGGTCTTGGTTTGTTGGAAAATAGCACTCCACGAAGCGGTTTTCCATCTATAACAGTTTCAATGGTATACCCATCTGGAAAACTCTTTGTGACCTTCGCTTGAAAAGTCTTCTTCCTCAGAGGAGTCTGGTATTCGTTCAAATAAATGTTCTGCCGACCTGCCACAATATCAGTGCACCTTCAGAAGTCAGTCAAAACCAATGACACCACTGTTTCACTGCTTCAAGCATTAAATGTACTACACAATGTATCACTACAGGGTCTATAACAAAAAGTACTATATATCAGATAACATATGACATGCTAGCACACTTCATTTTTCCTGGAAAAAAAGATATTCATAGAGAAGTGTACGTGTTTAGTATCCACTCGCATAATTACATAAAACTTTGCCCATAGCTTATAGCAAAGAAACAACAACAAATCTTTTTGTTATATATAGTTGTTCGATCATCATGGAGGCTTGCTTAGATGGATTATCATTCAATCATTCCTCTCTTCAGTTATTCTTGTCTTTAAGGTCTCCTCTTACCTAACATATTGTCACGATAACAGTTAAAGCAGTCGCATTGAAAAGACAAAAGTAACTCATAAATGCACTAACAAGGAGCAGCTTCAGTAAGAAAATTATGAGGAAGTACAAGGTGGGAAACTACAAAATAAAATCAAGAAGATACAAAAAATGTTTCTCACTTGGCTGTGTATAATTCAAAGGCAGTTGGTGATGGACATTAGCGTTATTCTCAAATCCAACAAGAGCATTATCATAGGGAGAAGCTAAAGCTTGTTGCTCCTGGCATTTTAACTTCAACTGCTTCCTCAAAGACAACTTTTCTATCCTTCTTTCGTCTCGTTCAGCCTCTCTAACAAGGTCTAGTGATATGAATATACAACATAGATTCATAAATTTCTCAAAGGGAAAGTTCTAAATCAATATTGTACCAGAAATAAGTACAAGCCAATGGAAAGCAGTGTGTGGTTGTTGGTGGATTCAAAGATAGACCTGTATATAGATAATACATGTCCTCCAAGGGTTGAAGGTTATTATCACAACCACCTATGAAGACAAGAGCACCTCCCAAGTGTGGATCTAAGCAATCCCCAGCTACTGAGAATCTGGCAGATGGGCCCTCACCAGTGGGCATGACCTCAGTCCATGTACCTGCAGCTGCAGGGACATTTCGAACATAGAACAGTACCCAGACATCCAGCTTCAGATAGCGATCAATTGAATATCATTTATCTCTTTAATACACACCAATCATGACAAACAGCACAATAAGTCGGAGAAATTATCATTTAGAAGTTAACAGCAGCACAGATTTCCTGAATATAGTTCTAAAATATTTTTTCTGATTCTCAACGATGATGCTAACTAAGATCCACCAAGCATCATTTGCTGAATATTATTAAAACAATTTCGAAATAATATGATCTCAGAATAATTAATTTCTTATTAACTGTTCCGAGGTACCCCGTTGATGTTGGGGACCACACAAGGACAGGCACAAAGAGAATTTAGACCAAAATTTGCCTAGATGTTTGGTTTAGAAGAAAGTAACTGCACTTTCTCCTACTCAAATGCTCTATCCCATATCAAGTATTATCACAAACAAAAGAGGAGTCCTGGAGTGGTGGATAATAATGCACTTGATAATTAAGGAAAGAAAACATGGGACACATAAGCCCCTCATTCAAACAGAAAGATGAAGCACTTGAAGAACCATAAAGACAAACTCATTTTGTAAGACTGGGGATTGGAGAAATATTAAATGCTGATCGAAGAAGAGCAAAGAATAGAAAAAAGAGACAGCATTCCGACTACAAAAAGTGATAAAGCATGACCAATATTCCAATCATTTTTAACCACTCTGTTCTCATTAGCCAACATGAAAGTCGGGTTCCTCCCCCTACATCCCACCCTCCCCCAACGCCACAAAGAGAAGCAGACACACATATACAAACAAACTTAATCCCCTGGCTCCATCTCTTCCATTATCGTCAGCCCAGATCCATGTCAAATATGGCACCGCAGTCCATTCCTACTTTCAGGAAGAGTCATGGGCTTGGTGTGATCTTCCATACTTTACATGATTTCTTCTTCCTCCTGCCCTCTTCTCTATGTCCTTATGCTTTTTTTTCTTTTCTTTTTTGTTCTTTTTTTTTCTTTTTCTTTTTAAGCTTCTCTCCTATAAGAGGATCAGGGACAAGAGGCTTGATGGAACAGCTGACATCATCATATTATTTAGTTTCATTTGTTTGGTTTTCGTTTTATAAGAAAAGAGCTTAAAAGTTATATGATTCAATAGATAACATACCAACATCAAGCACGTAAACATCATTAAATAGGCTCTGGTCATTAGCAAAACCCCCGAAGACAAACAAGTTCTTCCCAAATGCAATGGTCGTATGCCCAGCTCGCGGTGGCAAATTCTGGCCCGTAGTATTCAACTTGCACCAAACCAGAGTATCTGTGAAAACAAATGCAGACTTACTACTAGAAACAGAACTGTGATGCAAGTGTAACCTTTTCTATATTTCACTTCAAGAGTGAGTTTTGTGAATACCCGTGTCAAGTATATGAACATCTGACAAATAAAAGCTAGATGTGTCTTCACCACCTATGATAATGATCTTATTATTCCAAGACGAACAGGAATGGCTCTCACGCTTACATGGCGGAGTGCCTGATGGCACAATGCGTTTCCAAACAAATGTCTCTGCCAAATGAGAAGAAGCAGAGATTAAAAAGTAAAAACCATAAACTTCATAGAAAAGAAAACCAAGAGCTGTATGAGATCTAAAAACTGGATTCCTAACAACTGTGCAAGACTTTAGTGATTTAAGTAGCAGTAGAATACAAAATGCATATGAACAATAGGATAAGAACAATTTGAGTTCACCTTTGAAGAGATCATCTAACTTTGTCTCGGATTATAAACTACTAGACAGGGGAGGTTTCTTTTCTGAGGAGTTGCAATGCTTAGGGTTCAATTCCTAAGAGAGCTAAAATTTTGAGACAGAAACTACTGGCTGATGCCTCCTGTTTTTCTTCACTTTCCTCTTCCATTACTACCAATTTAAAGTTTGTATCACTACCCTCCCCATTGCCCTCATCTTTCTATCAGTAGTTAGATGGTTTTTGAAGTTGTTCAGAATTTCACACTGCTACACGCAAGTCATAATGCAAAATTCTCCGTACTGGCTAAGTGCAGTCTACCGTTAGCCACCTTAATAATAGAGAGAGAGAGAGAGAGAGAGAGAGAGACCTGTATTCAATACGTAAACATCATCATAGTATATTTCAGTGTCATCGTATTTGCCGCATCCACCAAATATGAAAAGCCGTTTTCCAATAAGTGCTGCACTGTGGCCTTCCCTTGGATTAGGGCGATCGCCTCTTAGACTTGGTGATATCCATGTATTTGAAGCTAAAAGCAAGCAGATTCAGCAAATTATTAGGTAGTGAGTGTAAATCATTTGGAACATCAGATGGAATTCCTTATATCTGCCAACTTTCAACATTCAAACAAATGGAAGAACAGAACATGTTTTATCTCATGTTATCGTCTCTCTGGAAAACATCGCACTTTTGGGAATAACAAGTCAGGGTATCTTTTTTTCTTTCTGATAAGGTAAGATAAAGAAACTACTAGCAGATTATGTTGAAGCTCTTTCCTGGTTTCTGTTAGGAGAGACCAGCCTAAATCTTGTAAATAGCCCCGAATCAATGAAAGAAAGAATTATCTTCCATCTAGACCGAGGTATTAATAGTGATCTTCTAATCTCACAGAACAGAATGTAACACAATTTCCTAAGTGGAACAACACAAAATGTAGTAACTTAAGGGTTTATCCTCATACCATTAGACTAGAGATATTCTAATCAGAAGATCTAGAAAGCAAATTTAATTTAACATTACACAGACAACAGAAGCAACTATTAAAAGATTAAACAATAAGAAAATGGTCTTAAGATCAAAATGCACTAACAAGTGTCCAAAATATGCAAATCGTTAAGAGGCTCTCTCCCATTTGTGCCCCCAAACACAAACAGATTATCTCCAATGTTTGTACAACTGTGGCTGTCCCTTGGTGTGGGCAATGTTCCCTTCATCACTGGCTCGCTCCACATTCGATTAACTGCAAAATAGCAGAACAATGTAAGGATAGATTTATCAAAACCTCTCCCCAATTCCTTATGCAACGAAACATTAAAGCCCCAAGTGTTCAGAGAAAATTAAATATAAGAAAACCCTAAACAAGCATACTGAAAAAAGCCACAATTGACACAACAATTTCAGGAAAAGAAAATCCAGAAACAAGAAAAGGTGCAATTTTTACTTGGAAAAAACGAAAAGAAAAAAGAACGCACCAGTGTCAAAGACGTGAACTTTATTGGAATGTCTGTTGTCTTTGCCATAGCCACCAAAGACGTAGAGAAGCTTACCTCCGAAGACAGAGTTACAGGTGTGGCCCCACCTTTTCCCAGGCCCACCACCTCCATGTACACCCACCCTTTCCCATCTCATGCTTAATAACAACTCAACTCAAACCAAACGCACCGCAATAATCTAATCAAAAGCCAAAAGCCTAGGTTTTTTTTATAAAAAATAAAATAAAATGTGCAACAAAGAAGGAGAGTGTTATTATGCTAAGTTTCGACTAAGGTTAAATGGGTTTCTGGCGTTTTCATGACTGAGATTAATAACATGCAGCGACAGGCGAGTGAGAAACGGCCATTAACAAGTGTCACAGTCTCCAGAGTCTGCACAACAGGGAGTGGAAATTGTACTCATTTCACAAACATTGGGGACTATTCATGTAAATAAAGATAACTTATCCATGGGACCCACTACCCAAAGCGCCTGAATCAAATTACAAACACTACGATGAGAAGTTGAGAGCCATACTTTAGTATTCTTTAATTTAGGGGTGCTAAAAAGCAGTTTAGATCGGATTAAGTTTAATCGGGTTAAAACATATAAAACAATAATGAAAATTTGCTTAATTCAAGTTAATGATAAGTAACGGTCATAGTGACAACTTAACTCAAGTTTAAAACAAGTTACATTATTATACGGCATGTCATGAGTGAATTTGGTCAATTCAAAAGAATTGAAAACAATAACATTTAAATATTGATGTGAAATGAGCATAACAATCGCCCATATAGCTTTAAAGGCATTCGATTGAATAATGATAAAAATGGTTAAGTTATTCTAAATAGTCTAATTAATCTATTCAGCTACTGAATTTTTAGTTCAACTACATATAAAGATTGTACTTACTCAGTAGATACACTAGATGATAAGCGTTGATGGTATCTTTTTCAGTTAATTACTCTAAACTTTGTCCTTGTCCTTCGTCCTTTAAGTATTGATAAACTTGATAACTACTACTCCACTATTAAGTATTGAAGATTGGAGAGATTGTCATTAAATGGAATGGAAACGCCAAGAGTGAAGAATAAAAGCAGCTGGCTGGGTCTGATTAACAAGTACCAAAAGTGAAGGAGGTAATTAAAGGAAACGCCTGCCAATAGAGCTCTTTTTCAGAATTGGCTCTACTCTACTGACCAACTGACAAAAAGTGTAGTGGTTCAGGATGAGTTGTCCATTAGGACCACGTATTCCGAACATGTCTATCAGGGGATTATTACTATCTCATATTCAATGTGATATAAATTTATGCCGATATTAACTAATAACCATAATCGATAAACGTACTTCCAAATTTTATACCGGAATTAGAAACTAAACAAATGACCCTTTAGATGCAAATCAGCCAATTCCAAGGATTAATGGTTAAAATGAGCAGCGACGCATGATTTGCACTTCTGATATCGAACTAAGCGTCATTTATGGAATGATTGCTGTTCCTTACACTTTCTTATATGTGAGAATGCAAATCCATTGAACATTTCTTCTTGCTAACTCAGTCTATCACTTGGCTTTGAATAAAACAGGGAACTAGCTATCAGATTTGTGTCCCTGCAATTGCCTCCTCACTAGTGCTGTATAAATCCCATTCTTGTTTAGAAGATCATCATGTGTGCCACTTTCCACTATTTGACCATCGGAAACAACAGCCACAGTGTTTGCACTCTTGACCGTCGAAAGCCTATGAGCTATGACAAGAACGGTTCTGCCCTTCATCAGGGAATCCATGGCATCCTACATAGTATATAGGCAGGATTATACAATTAATCTCAGGTCATTTAGTTGAACAATAAAGGTAGACTTAAGGCAGGTAGGTATCACATAAAAAGCAGACCTGAACGAGATATTCACTTTCAGCATCCAGTGCACTTGTGGCCTCATCCAACAATAAAACTTTTGGGTTCATCAGCAGTGCTCTAGCAATTGCAATTCTTTGTTTCTGACCACCAGAAAGTCTCAATCCCCGTTCTCCAACATGGGTTTGATATTTTTCAGGAAAATTGGATATAAATTCATGAGCGTTAGCCATTTTCTGTTCAAACAGCAACGTGATAACAGTTAGAATAATTGCACAAGAATGCAATTAGACATTAAAGACATTGAAACTTACAGCAGCTTTTTCTATATCGTCAGTGCTTGCTTTGCCACCCAATCCATAGGCAATATTTTCTTCGATGGAACAGTTGAAAAGAACAGGTTCCTGGCTCACTATACTAACCTGACATTTTTTCGAAGAGATGAATTACTTTAGGAATCTACAACTTGTAAAAGCTGGAAAACGTCATTTTTATCTTAAAAAGAGGGGGAGAAGGGGCAAGGCCTTTAAGGTGTCTACATATTGAGGAATTGAATGGTGAAATATCAGCTACTTCTCATGGAAAGAGAATATTAGCTTCACGAACACTATTTATTTCTTACCTTATGGTGTAGGTGCTTATGAGATATTTCAACCAGAGGAACCCCATTGAGCAAGACCTTCCCTTTAACGGGATCATAAAATCTTTCTATCAAATTTGCTATTGTAGTCTGCAGCAAAGAATTAATGAGCTGTCATAACTCTTTTTCTTATGAACAACAGAAACTGGAGGTGTGGAACAGCATAGGCATGATATGAAACTTTAATAACTGAGGGTCTTACTTTTCCACCACCACTTGGACCAACCAGTGCAACCTTTGAACCAGATGGCAGCTTCAATGTTATACCCTGAACCACCAGTTTTATTTTTGGTCAACAACCATTTTTGTTCATAAAGGTATTTTATAAGAAGATATGCTCCTAACCTTGAGGATCGTGTGGCTAGGACGGGACGGATAGGCAAACCAGACATCATCCAATTCTACCTCTGCAGCTTGATCACTGTAACAAAAGAAAGCAACCGACATTTGATTTAGTCATGTGCAGTGCATTGGCTAGAGAAAATTAATTCGAGTATATAGTCAGAATTTTGTCTCTGATCCTGAGAATCAGAGAGGTTTAAATGCTTCACGACGCAAAATCTGATATGGCGGATTAAAAGATATCGGTACGTGAGCATGGATGCATATCAGAATTGAGGGCACCAGAACAGCTTGAAGCTGCAACAGCATAGGCCAGCTTTAATCGAAATTTTGGCAGACATCAAAAGAAATGGAATTTTCTTACACAATGTGAGAACACCCATCAAAAGGCATGCTTTTTTTTTTTTTTAAAAACCTGAATATTCCATTAAACATAGCTTCTTAACATGCAGAAAAGTGAAAGGCATTTTCACTTTCAGTCACTGATTACATATTACCAGATGAGAAGCATCTGTTCATAGAATGTCTTCCAGTGACACCAATTAGTGTTTATGCCACAAACCCTGACATTGCTGAAATCTTTTAGTGGTAAACAGGTATTGAACAATTAA
Source organism: Nicotiana undulata (assembly GCA_005239495.1). Lineage (NCBI taxonomy): Eukaryota > Viridiplantae > Streptophyta > Magnoliopsida > Solanales > Solanaceae > Nicotiana > Nicotiana undulata. The sequence continues at coordinate 25,804 of ML276167.1, forward strand.
CTATTGACTTATTAAAAAACAAAAAGAAAACTGTTGGATTAGGAGAATAAAGGAACAAACCCCAAAGGACATTGGTTTCCTGATTCTGGCATGGACGACGTACGATCCAAGAGCTGAAATACCCGTCTGCTGGCTCCAGCAGCTTTCATTGCTACAGTATATAATCCAGATAGTCCAGATACTGATGATCCAACTGTAAGCATATTCAATTGTTTACGTCAACAAAGGATCTAAGATAAAAAATGATAAATGCTAAAATTAAAATATTAGTCAACAAAGGTTCAAAGATAGAAATTGACAAACGCTAAAATATTAGTGAACAAAGGATCTATGATAGAAATTGATAAATGCTAACATATTACTATAAGTTATGGGGCATCCAGAGGTACAATTAACTTGAGACAAAACCAATGAGGGAGTCACCTGTCAAGCTATAGAGTATGAAGGATGTAAGAGCTCCAGGTGTCATAGCGCCTTGGATAGTTAGAGTGGCTCCATATATTACTACTACAATAACTGATAGAGTAGATGCTGCATTTAAGCTTCCAGAGAAAAGACCAACCACTTTCTGCAGAAGAAAAAACGAGATATCAGGTTTTCCTTCTTATCCTTCTCTCTTACTCTCTTCTTTTCTTGTGCAGAGGTGGAAGAATTAAGCAACTCACAGCCTGTCCAAGCCCAAGCTTTAAGGTCTCATCAACTTTCTCTGAATAGCGTGAAATCTCATAATCTTCCTGTGCAAATGATCTCACTGTGCGTATAGCGCCAAAAGTTTCCTAAACACAAAGTTCACCTTGATTACATGAGAATAAACCATTGATAAATTTCTAGGATATTATGTTTCTTACAATATTCGGAAACATAACAAAAAAGTGAGGTGATAAAGGAAACATATTAATTTGAAGGAGAAAAAAAAAAGATACATATTAACTGCCAGCAAACATGTACTCCCCCGGCAACGTGAAAGTTCATAAAACACTGCAAGATCCCAGCAGCAACTTGAACTCAGCAGAATTAAGTAACAAGACTTTTGAGTATCATCTCTTTGTTGATAGTTACCACACTGCTTCAAGGGAGTATACATAACACGCCTTCACTGGGATGGAAGCCAACAATGATGGCGCATTTATGAACTACTTTAGCACTACTTCAATGAAAACTCCATGCAAGCGTTCATATTCAAAGGATGTAAGATTTAGTTTCTATACGTAGGAACGCAAGAGGGTTCTGTTTTAACCCGCAAAATTTCAACACACCCCGCTCTCCCCTGCAAAGCATTTTCACTCGCCCCACACCCGCGACCACCCCGCTTAGTTTTTTCTCCTTCATTTTGTCAGTTTTATTTATTTTTTATCTTTTGATTGGAAGTTTCCATGTCAGCTAAGGATTTAAGGTGGGTGCAACTGTAAACTATTTTACTAAGTTTCTTTTTTCTTTTTCGGGCAATAAGCGAGAAAAAGAAAATGGCTAATAGGTTTTAAAGAACTATCACCGCTACTTATCATGTCTCAATTCCTATGAATTTTTGGTCTTTCCATTTGAGATGTTTAAAAGGTATATGACACCACTCTTATCATTAACTTCTCAACAACTAATTAACCATTTCAGTTGTGGTGATAAAATGCATAAATAACCACCGATAACAAAAATGATGAATTTAAGACCTGAACGATTAATCAACATCAATGATGAGAATTGAGAGGTAACAACTAACAACTACTAAAATGGGCAACAAAAGAATGTGCTGAAGTTTGCAAGTGAAGAAGTTGATATTAATACTTACCCAAAAAAATAGCTAATATTGATCATAAGCGTGCAAATACGATATTGGGATTATACAGTACAACACCAGACTATTTTGAGCATCAAAGCTCTTCTGTCAAGCCAGAGTCATTATTGCGTGATTGCATCATCAGTATAAATCTTTTTCTTATCAAGAAAAAGAATCATCAGTATATGTTTCTAGCTTGGCCAAACCTGCCCCAACCCAAAACCCGCAACCCGCCAAGAACTTTAAAAAAAGAAAAATCAACCCGCCCTGCACCCGCACCGCCCCATTATCATCCCTATAAGCTCCCTTTGATGGGCAATGGTTTATTGGTAGGGTCCAAGCAACAATCACTCTAGCCATGCAAATTTTGGGTAGTCTACTTTGCAAGAACTTCAACTAGAATACAAAAGCTAGAGCAAGGCCTAATGAAGCGATTATTGATTGTGTCATAAATTTATTTAGAATGCAGGAAGAAATAGACAACCTATACGAGCAGAGTAACAAACCTCAGCAATGGACGAGGCTACTGCTGCAGCAGCTTGAGTTTTGTGGGAAAGTTCACGCATGTAGCGACCAAATCTGCGTACTGCAACTGATATGACTGGTACAACAGCTAGCGACAACACTAGATTTGTATACTTTTAAAAATCAGTAACAACATAAAATAACAAAAAAAAAATGGAGCAAATAGTATCTTCTCTCAAGAAGATTTAAGCTCTTTACATGTTAATTTCCATGATGTTTGAAACATAAACCCAAGTCCAATAAATGCAGTAGCAAGATTCCTCAAAGCCTCTGAAAGGTTAGTAGTTGCAGCATTCTTTATGATCTGGGTATCTTCAGATAGCCTACTGAGAAGCTCCCCTGTTCGAGTAACATCGAAGAACGCTATCTCCTGAAGAACGCATTTTGTCTTTCAGAAAGATCTCAAGGATGGAAAGAAAAAACAAGACCTACTCTAACAGAGTGAGAAAGATAATACCTAATTAGAGGAAATTAGCCAAGAGTATGTCTTTACCTGGTGAACAAGGTGACTGAGCAGGTTCTTTCTTAACCGGGCTACAACCCTTTCACTGGCAGAAGAGAACAACCATGCTCGAAGTGCTGTGCAAACAGAACTGAAAGAGGCAATTGTTGCAAAATTAAAAATAACAAAATGCAATTGAAGGCAAAAACCATACTGGAGAACTAAGTGTCTCATTATGCCCCCCTCCTGTGAAAGCCTAAATAATAGAAATACAATCTCCAAGCTCAATTTACTGATAATTAAAATAAAGATACTGAAGCTTTTCTTTAGCAGCATGAAAAGAGAGAATAAGAAAGTTGGCCAAAAGTTGTAGGGGATACCCGACTATGACAATCAGAAAGATTTCAAGTATTGTGTTCTTGACTGCATTTAAAGCTTCTGATTTCTGTTCAGGTGTTTGGATATCACCTGAAACAATATCAATTATTTGGCCCCCAAATTTTGGCTGCATGTTGAGCATTATAAAGTCAGTGATAAGAGAATCCAGGAAATCCAGCTTTCGCTTCAGTATAAAAGCAGTGAATTGGAAGAGGTACCTACAATCAAAATGCTTGATGTTGATGCAATCAGCAAAGCAATCGTCGCGATTACCAAACCTCCTGCTTCAGGCTTCGCCTGCAAAACAGGAGCATGTTTGTTTTAATTCAAGTGTACGCACTATCTGCCAGTACATAGGCAAACAATATCCACTTACAAGTGAAAGGACTCTGCCAAATCCAACATTTGGTGCCTGAAGATGAAGATGAAGATGAAGTTAGCTCTTTGTACACCAACAATGGACTGTAAGACATGACTTGAAAACTGAAGGCAAAAGGTAAATTACCGGAACAGAATCACCATGCTCAAGGTCTTGTAGCTGACCATTTTCAGCATCATTTCTCTTTCTCCCTACCTACAAAGACAGATATGAACAGTAAAAACCAAAAAAAATGATCAGCTAAAAGACCAATGATCTTGTTGCCCAAGTCAAATTTTGGAACTACTAATGTAATGCTGCTAATAGACAAATGATCTTCTTGACCAAGCCAAATTCTGAAACTACTAATGTGATGCTCCTGACCATTAACAAGTATTATTTACAGTAGCGACTCAACATAGTGCATCACAAAGAAGACTACATGCTCAATGATTAGGAATCTCAAATAAGTTATAAACTAGAGACAGCCTTCATATGCAATAACCTTCAATGAACAAGCTTCCCTTAGGTTGAACCAAAGAGAGATGGATTAAGTTAAGTTTCTTGCTCATGTAGAAGTTCCAACAAGGGCGGCGTAGAAGGTAACTAATAGGTTCATCTGAACCCAATGGCTTTCGCTCAGCCTCTGTGTTAAAAGTCACTAAATAGATAAACAAATAAATAGTAAATCAAATGGGCTGCGATAGAATCTCCAATTGAAACCCTTAATGTTCAAATTGAGGTTCTGCCTTTCTAACCAAGCTAAATACCAGGAAGCTTATGACTGTACGTTCCATATACTCCGACATAGCCTTGAACCATAAAACCCCATGCAAATACAATTGAAACTTGGGTAAATTCTTTGACAACAATATAGAACCTCATGACCTAACAGCCAAAATTCGCAGCTCGTGCTATGTGACACAGTAAAAAAAAATGTTACGTACGATGAAAGAGGATTGACGAGATAAAAATGATGAATGTAGAGAAGCCTATGAATGCAAATTTGCAAAAACCCAACAAGAAAGGGGAATTTAATTTAAAGATGAAAAATAGCAGAGTGGAGAAAAATATAAAGAAACTTACAGCAGTTCTATCTAAGAGAGGAGTTCGCGCACCACCAAGCCCGTGGCCATGGTAGTTCATGGATTGAGTTTTACTTTAGTGAGTGTGGCGGTCACAAGTAGAGCTCGCTACAGTTTTTAAGTTCAAACAGAAAACCAGAAACTGTGAAATGGGTGGCTGATGAGGGGGAAAGGTATTATAAGGATTTTTTTTTTTTTTTTTTTTTTTTTTTTTTTTTTTTTTTTTTTTTGTATATAATTGGAAGAAGAAAAAAAGAAATTGTCGTCTAGCATTGATAGGTTAGAAAGGAAGTTCTTGGGAATTTCTTGGAGACCAAGACGCGAGACCACATGTTCCTTCTCTGCTCTGAATAAACATACATTTTCTTGAGCTAATTGCTTATGTCACGAATCCAATAGTTAAAATATGTTATGAATTCGAATGATTTTTTTGTTATAAATCCAAGTAATAACTTGTTTGGATGGTCGTTACCTATTGTATTGTATCGTATTGTTACTTTAAATACAATGTTTATTTTGATTGTTACTTAAATTTTATTGTATCGTATTATTAAATTCGTCGTTACGTAACGACGAAATGTATCACTTTATATAAAGATCGATTTGGTGCGGTTGCGTCGTTATCTTGTCTTTTTCTCTCATCTCACCCTTCATTATTGTTAAATAATTTTATTTTATCAATTATCCTACATTTTTATATAATAAATTTACCATGTATCATAATTGTTTTTTATAGTATTGCAAGTTTATTCTTTACATTGTTGGTGCGTGATACCATAAAATAACAGTAAACGATACAATCTATCCAAATATTATATTTATAAAATAATACAATATAATATAATACAATATGATACATTATGAAAAAACAATGTGTAACAACCAAACGAGCGGTAATGATAGTTTTTTATATGTTCTTCTATCAAAATTTCCAATGTGACGTAATGGGGGGATTTTAATGCCTTCTTGCGTAATGGCCACAAGAAAAATAGCCACCACGTATGGCTGGAAACAACATGATATGAGTGGCTTCCTTCCTGGAACTTCTTTGGTTGAAAGATAAAAATTACTTAAAAAGTATAAAGTCGTTGAAATTGCCGTAATCCTGCGTGGCCGGCTCGCATTTGTTGGTTAGGATCTTTTGACTTTTGGAGTTATTTTCAGTCCACTCCCTGTGATAAAAAAATAAGTGAATTTTCTAGATTTCAAAAATGAATTAATTTTTGTTTTCTATATTGTTTTTGGAGTAAATAGTGTTGGATTATGTGTTCGATATTTATGTAAAATAGTAAAGGTTAATATGGTCAATTTTATTACTAATTAATATTAAAATATGAATTTTTTAATATGCGTAAAAATATGTAAAAAATTACTTATTTTAAACCGGAGGAGAGGGAGTATAAAATAAACGACTGAACTTTCTTACTCATTTTTTCGAAAATAAGAAGGGAAAAAAAGGGTTCAAATTACAACCTATTGACCACTGAACTGTTCCTTTATAACTATGAGATTAGATATAATATCAAATATGGATTTAAAAGTTTGTTAGAAAACGGATAAACATGGATTTTAAGGAGTGATTGTTAGGAATATTCCCGATATGCACTATGTCCGTTCGTTGACTCTCAAGTCTTCTTCGACTGAAAGAAGTTGAGTAGTAAAATCGGTATATAATATTATTACATTTTCCCACAGCTAGTACTCGGGGCCACGTTGCTCCTTTAGTCCAACGCTAGAGTGACAAATGGTTGTTTGGATTGTATGTGGGCTACTCGAGATGGGTTGATTTATTAATGGATTAGTTATCTTTTATAGCAAAAGTTGATACTTTATTTATTTTAAATAAATATCTTTTTAAAAAATTATATTTTATAGTTACCTTTCAATTTTTATAGCCAAATATCTATTTATGGTCACTTCCTACTCTTAAGCCATAAAATATGCTTTGTATTATTTTTCTCTCTCATTCTTTCAGATTTTTCTTCACCCTCTCTCTCTCAACTTCAGTCTTTCTCCATGAATACAACAACGATTCTCCCAAATATAGATCGAAAACATGATTCTCCCAAATGCAGATCGGAATCGAAAAGATTCTGCGATAGAGTCTGACATGTTCTCTGACGATATTGAAGAAGAATGGTTTGCACTTCAATTTCTTCTCCTTCCGACGAGTTACTGCTAGCAGCTGACAGGCAATGACCCTAATGAGTTACTTCAATAAATGTGGCAAATCCTAATGAGAAACAATGATCAACCATAGCCGGCAGGCAAACCAAGAGTACTGCTGGAAAAAACTGTAATATAAATATAGCCGCCGCGTTCTAGGGTTCTGCCCAATCGGTAGAGTCCAAAAATTGGCCCACGTCCCCCTTCCTTGTTGTGGTAGAGTCAATAATACTCTTAACATGGTGTTATATTGTTCATTTGGGCCAAGCCCGCACCGTTTCCCCGAAAAGCTTAACACAAATTTTCAGAAACCACTATGTTTTAGTGATTATTAGCTTGTTATAGCTATCATTTACTAAATTACTTCCTATAACTATGTTTTCAGTTGTTATAGACTATATTCGATGTATTTTTGCTACTGTATTCATGAATACAGTAGAAACTCGGTGGAAAACAGGGGAGTCCAGCTAAGCAGAGAATGTATTCAACTGTATTCGCGAGCTGTATTCGTGAATACAGTAACAGAATTTGCGAAAAAAAGGGTCTTTAGTTGTTTAAAAACTGTAAGTGAATCAATTAACGCAATAGACTCCTAATATAACTCAACAAACTCAATTATAACTCACAAAATTTGTATTTCTAGTTATAGAAAAGATTCTTAATCGGAAAACACCTCAAAAACAGAGCTTCAGAGAGTCAATCCATCATTTCTTTTTTTAGTGGTATCTTTACTAAAATATTATGTGTAGTATCTTTACGAATAGATTTATATATTGAAATTATATAATTACATTGAATACAATTAAATACATAAAAATACATTGAATACATGAAGTATAGCAGGTCATCTATAGTGCAAATACATATGAATACACACTGCATATACATTTGAATACATATATACACCTGAATACATAAACTATATTAATTAAAAAATATATGAATACATTTATGGAATACAGCGAGACAGTGAATGCAATGAAATACATGGAATACAGCGAGATACATTGAAATACAATGGGGGGAAATGTAACAGACTCTTCAAGTTCCTCAGCCCCAAACTCCATCCCCAATCCACCGGTATCCAGGCCGCCGCGATGTGGGGCATCGCTGTAGGTTAAATGAAGACAGCTGTTGATAGCGGAATTAAAAAGAATATGTAGGGGACCTACTGGATATGCATCCAACGCACAAGGTGTCAGTGACTCTCGAAGGCAATTAATGGCAGATTCTCGGTCCTCTGCAGTTCGTTTCCTCAAAAGTTCAATAAACCTCTACAGAAAAAATATGAAGACGACTTTGAGGGATCATCAAGTATTGGTCTAAATAGCATGGAGAGACAAAGCATGGGGAGACAACTTTGAGCCGGAGGAGGGGGTTAGGGGTGACACAACAAAGAAGGAGGAAGTGGTCGCCAGCCGGATCTGTCGTTGGCGGAATACAGCACCTGCTAGGGTTTCTAAAAGCAAGGGAGGAAAAAACCGGAGAAAAAAAAGAAGAAAGATGAAAGAGAAGGAGGAGAGAGGGAAGAGAGGGTGAGAAAGAAAAATAATACATAGCGTATATAATGGCTTAAAGGTAGGAAATGACTATAAATAGATATTTTGTTATAAAAATTAAAAGTTAGTTATAGGAGATAATTTGTTAAAAGGGTATTTATTTATAATAAATAAGGCATCAACTTTTGCTATAGGAATTATAGTGTTGGGTAGTTAAAAGATTGAGAGTGTAAAGGGATCTCTTAAGGATTAGTTACCTCCTATAGAAAAATTTGATACCTTATTTATTTTAAATAAATACCCTTTTAAAAAATTACATTTTATAGCTACCTTTCAATTTTTATAGCCAAATATCTATTTATGGTCACCTCTTACTCTTAAGCCATAAAATATGTCTTGTATTATTTCTCTCTCTCATTATTTTATATTTTTCTCCACCCTCTCTCTCTCAACTTCAGTCCTTCTCCATGAATACAACAACGATTCTCCCAAATACAGATCGAAACCATGATTCTCCCAAATACAGATTGGAACCGAAACGGTTCTGCGGTAGAGTCCGGCATGTTCTCTGACGATATTGAAGAAGAATGTTGTTTGCACTTCAATTTATGCAGCAAATCCTAATGATAAACAATGATCAACCATAGCCGACAGGCAAGCCAAGAGTACTGCTGGAAAAAACTGTAATATAAATATAGCCGCCGCATTTTAGGGTTTTGCCCAATCTGGTAGAGTCCAAAAATTTGGCCCATTGTATCACAAGAAACAAAACTCTATATAAATCTATGTCTTCCTCTTTTCTTCGTCGTTCTAGGGTTCTGCCCAATGTGGTAGAGTCCGGCATGTTCTCTGACGATATTGGTAGTTCATGTATTTCAATGTATCTAGATGTATATCCATGTATTTTATTGTATTCATTATCTTTTTTTCATTGTATTTTAATGTATCTCGTTGTATTTCATGTATTTTATTTTGGGACAAAACTAGCTCTTTAGCTTATTTTTGGTTTTAGGTTTTGAAAATTTTCCAAAATATGAATAAAATTTATGAACAAACATGTATTTGTCAAAAAAAATATTGGATTTTTTAAAACGAAATCTATGGTCAAAGTGGTTCTAAATGAGTCATTGCCAACTCTACCCAAAATTCACTTGGGTTAAAATGAGTTGGATCAATATTGACTAAACAACGGGTTGTTACCTAACCCGTCCAAATTGACCCAAACCTTTATAATATTCGCAACTTTTAAACGAGCAGATATAAAATATTCTCACATATAGTAAATGGTAGCTACAACTAGCTAATAACCACTAAACAATAGCGGTTTGTGAAATTTTCTCTTTATTAATTAAGCTAGCATTTGACCATACATTCTCAAATTTGTTTTGAAAAATCTGATTTGAGTGAAGTTTTGTTTGAATATGAAAATGTGTTTGGACCTCATTTTCCAAAACATATTTCACTTTTTTTAATAAAAAAAAACATGAAACATGACTTGTACACACAAGTTCTAAAAACTATCACAAATAACCAATAGTACCTTCATCAATAACATTCATTATCATTATAACAAATCATAGACCTGAACATACATAAATTTGATACAACATCATTATTTATATAATGAACTACATAATACACTATCAGATGACCGAGAAGACGAAGCAACATTGTTATAAAATAATAAATGGTGGATTCTTTTATAAAATACAAAAGTTTTGGGTAATTTTTAAAAAGTATAATAGTAATATTTTGGGACAAAACTAGCTCTTTAACTGGTTTTGGGTTTTAGGTTTTGCAAATTTACCAAAATATGAATAAAATTTATGAACAAATATGTATTTGCCACAAAAAAATTTGAAAACTTTTTAACAAAATCTATGATCAATGCGGTTCTAAGTCATTGCCAACTCTACCCAAAATTCACTTGGGTTAAAATGAGTTGGATCAAGATTGACTAAACAACGGGTTGTTATCCAACCCGTTCAAATTGAACCAATCCTTTATAATATTCGCAACTTTTAACAAGCAGATATAAAATATTCTCACATATATAACAATGATTTTTATTTTCATTTTTCTTAAATATCACTCTACAATGGTGATCATGAATTTTCTTTTTGTTTTTTTTTCAGTAGCTTCTTGTCTTGTGTTTTGGTACAAATATCAAATCATGCATAGTGATTTCTTTCCACAATTTACATTTAGAACTTTATTTTATAATTTTTTATCTTCTTATGTTAACAAAGATCAGAAAAATAAAAAGGGAGTAATATTAGAACATCTCACCTACTCCCAACTCACCTCCCACCATCCCAACCCTCACCCTACTCTCGAAGCACTGCCTCCACCCTAATTACAAATATTATTTAGAGTATATTTTTCATGTTGTAGATGGAGTAATTTCTTTTTTATTTCAACAAAACAAATATTTTCTTTTATGATTGAAAAAGTATTTTCTTTCGTTCCAACAAAATAAATACTTTGTTTTCATGATGTAGAATATTTATTTATTTTTTTACAAAATGAGTACTTTCTTTCGTGTTATAGAAAACGTATTTACATTTATTTCAACAAAAAGAATACTTTCTTTTCATGTTGTAAGAAAAAATATTTTCTTTCATTTCAGTACAATGAGTCTTTCTTTTCAAGTTGAAAAAAGAGTGCTTTTGTTTTGTTTCAACAAGACAAAGAGTATTTTCTTTTATTCCATGAATCTCAAATTTCAAAGTTATTTTTGTGTGAAAAAGTAAAGTGGCACATTAGCTACGTTCGTTTAGGTTTGTGTGAATTTTTTGAAGAATAATTAAACTCTTAAAGAAAATAAAATCTTAAAAACTTTGGGTATTTGGGGGAGGGGAAGGGGCACAGAAAACACGAGGAATTTGGTGGAGGGAGGTTGAGGATAGTAGCAATGTAACAAAGAAAATTATTTTTCTAAAAAATATTTTCGACTCTTTAACCGAACACAAGAAAAAATTACAAAAGTTTTACGCTCACAACCAAACATGAAAAAACAAGATATAAAGTCACTCATTTTCTAGGAAAATATTTTATTTCATGCCAAACACATTAGAAGCTTTAGCGGGCAAATGATATTCATAGGTGGGCTAATGAGCTACCGAAAATAAATGGGGTTTAAGCAGCTCATGGCCAACCCATTAAAACCTTGGCGGTTTGGGCGGGTCAAATGAGTTTGGCCACTTTTGCTACGCCTAATCCAACCTAACTTTCTACCATTTACCTAAATATTGTTAGCCTATAGGATAGCATTTGATGCTTAGCCACTATTAACCTTATTAACCTATTAGAGTAGCATGGTATCTTCAAAGATAAATAAAATGGAGAATTGCATAGTTACTCGGGCCGAACTTTTATTACTCGGTAGCCACAAAATGACCCCATACAATACAAGTCATAGCCTAATAACAATAATAATAGTAATAGCTAGCAACTGAAAAACCTGAAAATGCAGCAAAAATCCTAGATACCTGCTTCTTAAATTGCCAAATATTATTGAGTTTGGCATACATATAAGTAGGCTTAGTTGTTGCACCTTCATCACACTATCACTGATAGTCTATCAGTACAGGTTGCAACTCAAAAAGCAATTTCCCCAAAAGTAAACTCTCGTAAGTGCTAAGGACGAAGAAGAAAAGGAGTGATTTTCATACATTTATAAGCTTAACATGAAAAATTGTTGACGAGTCCCAAAATCTGATATAGTGCTAGATTTCTCTAATGTATAAATAGGACGGTCCATTCTCAACTTGAACTGGAGAATGTGAGTCACATCCCCTACCGTCACCATGTAATCTTTGCTGTTTAGGGATGTATAAAATCACCACCGGGAGTGATTTTATCTATATTTATATTATATTAAAAGAAGAATAGTGAAACATGTGGTTAAGCCAAGTGGCAAGTTAAAAAGAAGCCACTTGTCACGACCCGAAATCCCACCTTCGACCATGACTGCATCTAACGTTGAACCCGCTAGACAAGCCAACGTTTGAACTAAATAAAACTCGTTAATAACTAAAACGAACAAGATAACCAAGGCATCGATGGTAAACAATATGAAGGTTAACAAATTACCAAAAATAATATAGCAACTTCGAAATAAAACCCATATACAAATCCCAGAACTGGTGTCACATACTCACGAACTGTCTAAGAGATTACTAAAACAAGGTCTCAAAATAAGTACATATGACTGTCTTTGAACTATAAGATAAGACAGAGCTGAAAGTGAAGGGTGGAAGGTGACGCCAATGCCCACGAACGTCTGCGGGTCTACCTCGATGTTTCCTGTATGAACTGATGGAATGCTTCGACCGTCAGTGACCACCGGGTCCGGCTGCGTAGTCTGCACAACATAAAGAAGTGCAGGTGTAGCATCAGTACAACCGGCTCCATGTACTGAGTAAGTGCCGAACCTAACCTCGGCGAAGTAGTGACGAGGCTAGGACCGACAACAATATATGTACCTGTGCAATTCCATATAATAACAGGAAAATATCGATGGAAATAAGCAAGTAAGACAAATACGGGGAGAACATGCTCGGGGTAAAAGGGAAACAAAATGCTGGCACAGTAGAACAGGGTAATAACTGAAGTGTAAAAAGTAAAAGCAAGAATTTAACGTCTCAGGACAGATAATGAACAGCAAAAGGCACGGAATGTCCCCTCGTGCATATTCTCACAATCACTCGGCACCGAATGTCCCCTCGTGCATAAATAGTAACACTCGGCACGGAATGTCCCCACGTGCAATAAATAACCAACGATCAACACGGCATGTCCCCTCGTGTGATAAATAACAAACAATCAACACAACATGTCCCCTCGTGCAATAAAT
>MDKH01013629.1:0-14952 GCA_005239495.1 Nicotiana undulata
TATGGGGTTTAACTTACCTCTTACAGTGGGTGGTCGTGGGAGGTGCTGCCCAAACTTGGATGCGCTCTAATGGAGGTTGATGGTGGATAAAATGAAGAAAACTCGAAATTTTGGACCTTAGGATCGCAGGTGCGGTCTCGTGCCTGCGAGTAAATGATCGCCCCTGCGGAAAAAGGGCCCGGGACCCTGGGCTCGCACCTGCGGAGTTGGGAGCCGCACCAGCGGTCCCACTCCTGCGGAGTTTGGATCGCCCCTGCGGAAGAGGTCGCACCTGCGAAGGCCTGGACCGCGGGTGCGGTCCTGCACCTGCGGCTGGGCAACCGCACCTGCGGTCACACCAGCTGCTGTGCACCAGTAGTGAATTTTGCTGGTTTTTGGCCTCGTGCGGGGTTCGGGAGGCACCTGGGCCCACCCGAGCCCCTGTCCAAATATACCAACAAGTCCCAAATCATTAAACGGACTTGCTCGAGCCCAGGGAACACTCAACACAACACTAAAACTCAAAATCACCCTAAAAACCCCTGAATTCAAAACTTAAGAACTTTGAAATTCTAGAATTCTATAACGATGCGCCGAACCAACCCATACAACTCGGAACAACTTCAAATTTTGCATACAAGTCATAAATAACGTAGTGGAACTATTCCCGGCCTCGGAATTGCATTCGGACCTCGGTAGCATAAAATCACATTCCTAACCAAATTTAAAGTTTTATAAACATCCTCAAAACTTTACTAACTCCAAATCTCTCATTTGATCCGAAACCCGTCAAATCAAGCCCGTTTTACACCAAATTTCACGGATAGGACAAATAACATATAATAAATCTATTCTGAGCTCCGGAACCGTAATACGGGCCCGGTAACACGGCTTTAACATAATTACTCATTTTCAAAATCCTTTATTATTTTCATAAAACAATTTTCTTTAAAAATTCATTTCTTAGGCTTGGGACCTCGGAATTCGATTCCGGGCATACGCCCAAGTCCCATATTTTCCTATGGACCCTCCAGGACCGTCACATCATGGGTCCGGGTCTGTTTACCAAAGTCAACCTTATTCAATTATTCAATTCAAAATCCCATTTTTATCGAATTTTCACATGGAAGGTTCCCGGCTACCTGCTCGGGCTATGCACACATATCGAGGTGAGATTAACGGAGGCTTTCGGGGCCTCTGAACACAAATTTAGATGGAATTACTTAGGATGACCTTTTGGGTCATCACTAGTTTAGAGTCGAAGGGATTGAGAGGTCTTTGAATACTTTGTGACAGAAGGTAAAAACTTGTGCCTTTACCAAATGCCAATATTTTTGATAAAAAAGGATGAATTCCATCGGGGCCAGGGGCTTTGAACGGTTTGAACGAAAAGATAGCCTGTGTGATTTCAGTGTTTGATAGGGGAGTGTCTAGGAGTGATAGATCCAGCCTGTCAAAGGTGGTGGCAGAGTTTCTTATATTCCTAATATTTGTTTCTAGATGGGCTGTTTGGAAAGCCTTCTTGAAATGATTTAAAGTATGTACAATGATTTGATTTGGATCATAAATCCAATTACCTTCATTGTCCTTAAAGTGGGAGATGGAATTCTTTCTTCTACGATTGACGACGCTTAGGTGAAAGAATTTGGTATTTGAATCGCCATCATTTAGCCAGTTAATACGGGAGCGTATTTTCCAGTAGTCTTCATCAATTTTAAGAATATTATTGTATTCAATGATTAAGTCATTTTCGAGGAGATGAAGAAATTGGCTATAGGGGTAGTTGTTTGAAGCTTGGATACCTTGGAGTCTTGCTATAATATCTTTTTTCTTTTTGTGGGTATTCCTAAAGGTTAGCTTCGCCCATTGTAGCACTTGTTGCTGGAAAAGGTCAGTAGCTTCTAGTAGTTGCTTATTGGACCAGGTGTTTTTAACTATTTTTTCAAACTCTGGATGATAACACCAAAACTTTTCAAGCCTAAATAGTTTCTCCCCTCTCCGGTTATTCCTTTTCTGGAAATTTAGGAGGATTGGTGCATGATCTGAATGGGTTCGAGGTAGATGAATAATTTGAGCATTAGGGAATTGGTTGATCCAAAGATCGTTTGCAAGGTATCTGTCTAAGCGCTCTAGGATTAGGGAGCCCGTATTGGAACGACAGTTGGTCCAGGTATATTTAGCACCTTTAAAGCCTAAATCTACGAGTTTACAATAATTAATACAACATCTAAGGTGATTGGAACGACTATTATTAATAGGTCTACCACCCCATTTGTCATTTTGCGAAAGTATTTCATTGAAGTCACCTCCAACTAGCCATGGCCCATGATAACTATCCGCAATATTGCAAAGATTATTCCATAAAGTTTTACATAAATTAAGATTAGTACTAGCGTATAATATACTAATGAGGCAAGGAGGTTTCAACGAGGATACCTGAATCATGGCATGTATTTCTTGGTTAGTTTTGCTGACAAGATTGATTGTTACTAGGTTATCATACCAAAGCACCACCATTCCTCATGCATGGCCTAATGTCGGGACCTCTAACATACCATTAAACAGGAATTCATCCCGAATGGGGCCATCGTTTGTCATCTTGGTTTCAAGAAGGGCTACCATGCCAGGGTTGTGGGTATTAAGAAGCTCCTTGAATTTCCTTTTAAAATTGTCATTGTTGGCACCCCGAACATTCCACACAATTAAGATCATAGTTCTATTCATTAGGAGATGGTTGGGGTGGTGTTGACTGCTGTTGGCTTCCCTGAGTGAGGGGCACATTACTGCCGCAAAGTTCCCCTTGGTTTGGAGGACAGGGGGCGGATATCCAGGGAGCACTTGAATAGAGCTGTTGGGCATCGAAGAATGTACTTCCTGTCATCCATTTCTTGGAACAACATGAGAGTTGCATCTTTGAGGCTTGAAATTTCTGTGAACGACCCCCCAACCGGAGGAGCTATTACCTCATCTATCATTTCTTCCTCTATTTCCTGGTCTTCCTGATCTTGTTTGACTGGAGGTTGAGGTTGGTTGATAATATCCAAGGGGATCTGCTGGGGCTGCCATGGGTAGAGGGCTGGATGGTTGTTGATTTGGTCCGCTGGAGTGAAGAATGGTAGTTGGTAGATCAAGTCTAAGTTGTTCGGCGGGTTGAAGTGTTGGGATAAGCCCCATTGGACTTGCATGTTGTGCATGAGGGTTGGGGCTATATGGGGGGCTATTGGGTCGAGAATATTTGCCACCCACATGTGGTTGATGTAATTCCCCATTGCAAGTGCCATCCCCTCCGACACTAGTTGAGCTAGAAACCTTGGATCCTGAAGAGCAATCCAGACCTCTTGGCCATTGATTGTCATTGGGAAGAAGGCTGCATGGCCTTGTAAGCCCTGTTTGATCCAGCTCAATGGATCTTGATTCGGAATTGGGGGTTGGGAGAGATAAGTTGGGGTGAAAAGGAATTTGTGGTGGAAAGGGTGGAAAATTGTTCATTGTTTCCTAGCGTAGTAGAAGACGGTGGTGTGGACGTGTTGTTTGAGTCCACTGATATGGTAGTGTGTGTATGTGAGTGAGGTGTTTGTGAATGAGAGTTGTATGGAGAGGAGGTGAAAGGGTGAGAATCTTCATTTAATGATTGTAAATCTTTATTAAAAGATTTTGTGTGCATGGGGGAGATGAATGGTTGTTGAGGTGGATTAATTGCCATTGGTTGGTTTGAATTAAATGCCATTTGGCTTTATTGATTTGCCAAATGTTCGATTATGTTTAGGGTAGTGTGTGGGGAGGTGGATTTTGGCGTGTAAGAGTGGGATGTAGGGGTGTCAAGTGGTTTAGGGTTTAGCATGCATGCATTAGGTTTGACACTTGTCCCCCCGTCATTGGCCCACTGAGAGGTTGAGGGCCCAGGCTTTGGAGAGATCGACTGGGGAGCAGGAGAATTGGAAAAATTTTGATGACCATGAGGGGGAATGTTACAAGGATCCTCATTTGATAATGTGTCAAATTTATTATGCATAGGCATTAAATAACCTTCTTCCTTTGTTATGGGGGATGTCTCTTTTTGGTAATAAGTATGATCATTAATGGGGGGGTTGGAGGGGGTATTTAAAGCTTTATAAATAAGTTTTTGGGAGTTGAGGTACTTACCTGTAGTATCCTCATAAATTTTGACATCGATGGAATTACCTGGATCAGTGGTTTTTTGGCGGCTTTGATTGTTGCTTTTCCAATTTTCTGCTGGATTTTTTGTTTTTTGTTTTTCCTTCGCTGGAATGTGACAACTTGCCATTCTTCCTTCACTGTTTGCTGGGCATTCTCAGGACTGACCTCTTGGGTGGATCTTGTTGGGTGTGATTCATTTGGGTTGTCGGGGATAATAGTGCATGAGTTGATTGTGTGGCCCAAATACCTGCATCTTTTGCACAAAATATTAATTCCTTCATAAACAAGACTTTGTAAGTGAGATCCGATGAGAATGCTTTGTTGCACCGGTTGATCAAGTGGTAGTTCGACACATAGTCGTGCATATCTCCCTCGCAAATTAGAGCTTGTGCATGCGTCAATCTTTAGTAGTCTACCAGTGGAGTTGCCTATTTTCTTCAAGATTATGCTATCATAGAATTCCGTTGGTAATTGTGGTAGTCGTACCCACAAGGCAGTGTGGATTTGCTTTGCGTTTTCCGCTACAAAATTTGGTTCCCACTGTCTTGTAGATAAAAAGTGACCATTAATGAACCATGGACCATTTTGTAGAGCAGTTCTCATGTTTTCCTCTTTAGAGAATTTAACTATGAAATAGTCATGGCCTAGATCTATTAGGGGAAAGGTTTCACAAGGTTTTCATAGCTTGATTAATTTTTCTTTGAGATATTGGTGTTGAATTCTTTTCCCAACTAATTTGATGATCACAGAGTGACTCCATGGGGTGTACATTCTGTTCCTATCTTCCACTGATAGGCTAATTTCTTTGAATTTTTTCACTGTGAGGCAACATATGTTGATTCCATTTCAGTGAATTGGGTTGAAGAATGTATATCCAGGATCATTGATTCATGATCAGGATTAAGGTGGATTGGTGTTATTTCTTGAGTTAAGTTGTTTTGCTCAATCATTGATTTGGATGTCAAAAGTTTGTCTTTGAAGGTAGGAGTTTGTTGCCTCTCTTAGGGATATCTGGTGGTTTAGGAGGGATGAGGCTATGTGACGCCCCATCAGAAAATGTGATGGGGTGATGGTCCATCAGAATAGAAACGCCGGCAGCCTACAAAAGAAGTTATCAAAACAACTAATACCATTCATTTCCATTATCTTAAAGACTAGGACTTCACTCAGAAAGGAAAAAGTTTAGCAAATCTTATAACTTTGCAACGTGATCTCTTGCAACAACAAAAGGAAAATCCGACGAGAATTATTGAAACTATAGCAGCACAAAAATTATTTTGCGGGTCTAAAGGAGTACAGTGTAATCTTTTCCAAGAATATCACACAGATGTTCTCTACTCCAGGTATGTTAAGGCTAAGCCCTTCCTTCATTTTGGCATGATCTCGTAATTACACAAGTTTGATAACGAGGCATAAAGAAAAATTCATACCCCACAATTTACAAATAATTAAAATTATAAGCAAAATATTTGTGTTGTGTTGTATCAATTCATTTGCTGCAAACATCAGGAGCAAGTAAAATTTTAATATCTAATTTCTATAAACATTAAAATAGTTTCATTAAAATATTCGATGTATGAAGAGGTTTACAAATCTATGCAATACAAAGTGAACAGAAAGATTTTGATTCAATATATGCAAAGGTTCTCAACTAATATTTTAGCTTATTGGGGAAGTACAAAGAGAAAGAAATGTATTCTTGTATGTTTTGGGAAAAAGGAATTAATACGTTGCATTATAGCTTTGTTAAAGTATATACATCAATCATTTTGTTTAAAATATGACATAATCACTAAATTGAAATTGGAAGAATAATGTTTGAAATAATACAAAGAGTAATGATAAATAATAGTGCCAAAATAGACATCTATCCCAACTCTAGTATTAATTAGAATAATGACTTCCAGTCAAGAGAGCAGAGAGTCTATATATACAGTATTACGGTATTTTTATTACCATCGAGCTATAATCGATGGGCAGGGCCTTATTGGGCAACCTCTGATCAGATGGTAAGTTATATACCGAGCCTACTGTGGCCGAGCGCCTATGAGCGAGCCCAATTGGTCGAGATACAGAGCCTAGTATGGCCGAGCGCCTATGAGCGAGCCTACTATGTCAAAGCAGTTAAATATATATATATATATACCGAGCCTTATAGGGCCGGACAACTATTTACTTATTATATTGAGAGAATTGAGTCAGTATCAGCAGGTAAGCATATCATCAGATTATCTTTGACTTTCAGCTACCTGCAGTTATTATATTATCAGTTCAGTTTCAGCTTACAGTATATTGCCTTACATACTCGGTACATTATTTCGTACTGACGTCCCTCTCTGGGGGCGCTGCATTTCATGCATGCAGGTTCAGACAGACAGACGGGTAGACCTCCTCAGTAGGTGTTGCCCGAGTTCAGCTTTATCGGTAAGCTCCCCTTCTTTCGGAGTTGCCGGGTCTAGCATTATGGTGTATATCTTGTGTATATATGTAGATAGGTTATGGGTAGCTCGGGGCCCTGTTCCGATCACAGTTTATCTATCAGTAGAGGCTTGTAGACATATCCTGTCAGTTAGTGCAGTATGTTGGGCTTGTAGGCCCTGTACGTATATTTTGTTGGCTTGTCAGTTGTAGTAATTATGACGGCCTTGCCGTCCCAGCTTTATGTTGACATTAGTCAACGTTAGTCTCCATTTTGTTTTGTATTTTTCATCGCACATTATCCAAGGATAGGTAGGCACTAGGTGCCAGTCTCTCCCCCAGGCTCGGGGCATGACATGAACGATGGTAACATGCGTCATGCCGCGACGTTAAATCGGGAGCTTCTTGGGAGGCAACCCACGTGTTTTTCTTTCTATTGATTTTCTTTTTTAGATTAGGTATTGTTTTGGTCTAACTGGTTGTGAAGTGTATGCAGGAAAATGGGTGTGCATTGCAGGAACTTTGCAAGGAAAAAATTGGCTAAGTGTAGAAACTGTGCGGGCCGCACCAGAATTATGCGGTCCGCACAACCACTTTGCGGCCGCACAATTTTGTGTGCGATCGCACAACTGGGAGATGAAAAATGCAAAGTCTCTAAAGTTTGGCCTGACAAAATTCCTTAAGGATTTGGGGCCGCACACAAAATTTTGCGGACCGCACAAATTATGTGGCCGCAATCATTTTTATACGGACCGCATCACAATTTCAAGGAGCAGGTAAGGAGTGTGGACCGCACCAGAATTGTACGCCCACACTCAAGTAAGTTAGTAGGCCAGCCAGGTCAAAGTATAAATAGGACTTTTCTAAGCTTTTTACACTTTACATACTTGACCTTTTGAGACCAACCTAGCACAGTGCACACTCCCTTTGCTCTCAATATTCTCTCATTTCATCAAGTGTGAATCTTATCTGCATATTCATTACTGGTATGTTAATTTTAATTTTTGTGAGCACGTGATCTTTGCCCTATATGAATTACTTTTACAAATTAAAGAAAATAATTTTTGTGAGCGCCTTGTGAGCACGTGATCTTTACCCTATATGAATTACTCCTACAAATTAAAAAAAATAAATTTATTTTCAATCATTTGCAATGTTGTAGAATTTCGTGTTAATTGTTTGCATTTTATGCATGTTTACTTTCGTTAGAATCATAAAATGTCAAAGTACCTTGCATTTCATTGAGTCGTGTTTCATATTTTTAGGATGAATAAATTAGTTGTTCACTTAAAAATTAGGAAATTACAAAATATGGGTCATTTTCATATTTATGTTGGTTCTAATTGTAATTAGTAATTTTTTTCTTTCATTAATTCTAGGTCATTTAATTAGTTCAATATTAGAAATAGATAACTATTTTGATTCAACATACTAGGTTCTAGTTGGGAGTTTAATCAAGGTTTAGTCTAAGTTTATAAGTTAAGGAAAGGGAAAAAAAAAGGAGTTAAATATGTTGGGACCCGAAATTGGGCCAAAACCAATCCCTGGGCCCAAATTCCCCTCCCCAAAATTGACCAGCCCAACCCCTCACCCGACCCAGGCGTGTCCCTCCATGAAACGGCGTCGTTTTGCCCATCTAAATCCCAACCGTTGATCCTCAATGATCCAACGGTTGGGAACTAATCCTCCCGTAACTATTTAATTGTCCAAACAACCCCCACCTACCCTCATTCACCCCAAAGTATTACACCCCCCCGACCGTCTCTCTCTATCCTCTCTCTAAGGACCAATCGTCCCGCCGTCTCCCACCACGACTCCACCGGTCCTCCGCCTTGCTCCGCCGGCCGGAAATCGCCACCGGCCAGAAATCGCCACCGGCAGCGGAGCTTCTCCAATCGACCCCAAAATCATACCATAAGATCCCCATGACCTCCCCAACCACCTCCCATTGTTAGTTTCCTCAAAAAACCAGTCGATTTTCTTCAATTGCAAATCTAAATTCGGAACCCTAGTTTTCCTTCTACAAGACGACTGATGCACTTTTAATGGCTCTAACCTACACGGATCGATAACTCTCAACAAGGGCTATTGATTTCTGTGGGTTCGAGTCATTTTCAAACCCGCCGGAG
This sequence comes from Nicotiana undulata, assembly GCA_005239495.1. NCBI lineage: Eukaryota > Viridiplantae > Streptophyta > Magnoliopsida > Solanales > Solanaceae > Nicotiana > Nicotiana undulata. The sequence goes on from MDKH01013629.1 coordinate 8,685, forward strand.
TCCGGCCAAGGTCCGACAACCTCATTTTTCCGGCCAAAATCCCTCAAATGGGTACGCTCTTTGTTTCTCTATCTGTGCATATGTGTATCATTATGTAAATACGCTAGTGTCTTGATCACTGATTCATCTGTTCGTCGTTTAAGTTTAGTTTTCTTTTTTTCTGTTCATTCTCAAACTAAAAATCATGTTGGATCACTGTGTTGTTTATGATTCGATCACTTGAGTTTATAATGTTACACGTTAATCTGTATTTAACATTAGGTTTCTCGGCTTCTTTTTGTTATTTTTGATTTTTTTTCAAGAACACTATATGTATGGATTTCTGTCGACAATCAAGCATGAATGATTAGTTGTTTGATCCATAAATCTTGTGTTAGAACACTATTAGTTCTTGACTGTGTATAACTATGTATGATTGTAAATTTTTTTTTTATTAACATCATCGAATTTTTAGATTTTTTCTTTTAGCACTTAGTTTATTCATACCCGGCCTTCCAGAATTTCTTTACCAGACAGTTAATTACTAAATTAACTAGGTTAGTCGATTAATTAGGTTAACGCTGAATCCTAAACCAGTGTATGGTCATGGATTAACCTAGTTTAATCCTAAATCTTAAGGTTAACTTAGTTAATGACAACTGCCTAAAAATAACTTGTTAACCTAGGTTAATAATCTCTTAAGTAATTAACTAAATCCTAAAATGTGTCTAAGTAAACTAGTTTAAGATTAATTAACTAACTAAATCATTTAACCTAGGTTAAGGAATTAAATTGATTGCTTTACATTAGTTAACAAGCTAAACCTAGTTGACTAATAGGAACTTAATCAATTAACCTTTAATTTAACCCGGGTAAAGAATAACTCATAGTTAACTAAAGAACATAACTAGGGTTAGTTAACCAAAGTTTTATAACCCAAAGAGCATTCTAGGTTGGTAAAATCAGATGTCTTAAGGGGTACTAGGGTCATTCTAAGGGTTGAAAAATTCTGGAATAAGGGCAGCTGTCCCAAAGGATAAGGGTGACAGCTGCCATAGTACTATTTTCAGCTCTTGGATAAGGAATATGCCAAAGCATATCCCATCCTTGAGCTCCCTATAAGTAGACCCTCTTTTTACATATTCAGGGCTTCTTTTTGGGGACCAGAAAGAAAATACTGATTTCTTTAGCTGTTTTTGCCTTCTGGTGACTTTTTTTTCACTGAAACATTTGAAAACAACAAAAAATAAAAATTAGAGTAGTTTTTCTTTTATTATAAACGAATTTCCCAAAAATATTAGTAGAGGGGTTTCCTTTCAAAAGTTACCAGCTGCTCATGGTTTATTTAGCTCGGATTCTTGGTTGTTAGTATGATTTCAAAGCTCCTTGTCTAAATATTCAAGTTCTGGGCTATCCACTCATGTTGGTTGTTGCTGGTATTTGATTTGGTCTATTTCTTGTTGTTGCTGAACTTTTTCTCCCTCTTTGCTGACGACTTGACCTTTATTTGGTCAAGGTTCTCGTTAACTTTCTCTTTTCAAAGGTATGTAACAAGTTCATGCTTAATGAAATTTTCAGTTTTGAATCATTCTCACTATGTGCTGTGACAATCTGTGGCGTCTTGCTTGTTCTGTTAATCTGTGTTACCAGTATGTGATAAGTAAATAGGGATTTACATTTATGTATTTAGGCTATGAATGCTATATTATTAGGACCTATAAGAATGAATTAATTGTTTGATCTTATGTATGCCGTAGTTTTACTGAAGATGATCTGCATTAGGGTAGATGTGTCTGACCTCATAATGGTCAGGTTCACCCCATAATAATGCATAAAAGTTATGTAGTATGTTAGGACATCATTGCAAGAAGGTATTAAGGTAGGATCTGAACCCATAAATGGTCAGATTTCATCCTTAAGAAATGCCCAAGAATAGTCAAGTTACTGTATGAACTTTGGCTATGATATGTTGCAAGTCGAGTGTAGAAAGTCTGATAAGGTAGCATATCTAAAATTGAATATGACCTCTTTCATGGTCAGATTCATTCAAAAAAAGTACAAGAGAGGTTGCTTCAGATACCATATGGTATAGCATTGCTGAAGTCAAGTTTGACCCCTTTCCATGGTCAAACTTGTACCAGTAAATGCATAATACAATCAATTGTTCGAGGTGTTCTACAAATAAAAAAAGAGGGGCTCAGGTTTATAGCCCTAAGGAAATTCAAGTGGGGAGAAACTAGTAGAAACTGCAATTTTCAGCTCTGTTTCTTTTTAAAAAAAAATGTATTCTTATAGAAGTTGTAATCTTGTTCCAGCATAATTGTAATTCATCCAGACTTATCATTTGTTAGAATCATTGTAACATCGCACTCTATATTCATTATATCAGTAACTTTTTCGTCTCTGTATGTATGTACCCGTGTGATTCCAAAGAAACATGGGCATTATTAGCTCCAGACTTGTTTGAGTCAACTGGACTCTAATGTGGCTATTCCGGTTAATTTGAAACAGGCCCAGTCATTAAAAATGGCATTTTAAGGCTCGAAAAGCCTGAATGTAGCCATTGGGCTTGAAAAATACGAAAAGCCCCTAGCCTCAATACTGTTTTGTTTGAATATTCAGATTCAGTTTAACAAATTCAGTAGCGTTTGTTAAAGTCTTCTCCTCCAGTCTTTTCCTTTAAATCCCTATCGAATTTATAAAAAACAATTGTTTCAGCTCAAAAAGAATTTCGAAATCCATACGAAAAATGCGAATCTGTTGTTCGAAAATATTCTTAAAAATTCCTGAACTTATAACAATACGTAGACCTCAATATGCATGAATTTGTGAGTCAAGTAGCATGCAACTTAGGCCATTCGAAGTTGATAAAATTATTCAACCAATATCTTATTTTGATGTGTCTCTTTAACTTTATGAATATGTTATTTGAGAATTAGTAGATTTAAATCCTTCTTTATCAAAGCATGCCTAAAAGTGTTGTACATGGCTTTATTCCTTGTTGCAAAAAATAGCCAACTAGGAGGCCTAAAGAGATCGAAATCGGGCTAGACTAGGCCATAGCCCAATCTTATGACATGATTTAGGAATAGACCTTAGACGATTACAAATCTTGCGAGCCTTTTTTTTTGGATAGAGATTACTTTGAAATTTCAAACTTAGATAATAAATCATCGAAGTATACGTTTTACGTAACTTTGGATGAAAATAACTAAAATATAACATTTCTCAAAATTGTGTATACGTTTACGTAACACAAATAAAGATTAAAATTGACACTCGTAGAAACATTTTAGGGACGAACTTCTTAAAAATTATCGGAATTGTGTACACGCCCGCGTGACATGATTCCGGTATCTTTTTGAGAACAAAACAAAAATATGCGCTTGCGCACTTTATTTATCTCCTTGAATGAGTTCAGTGTCAAGAATTATGTACACGTCCGCGAGACATGATTTTAGATACATTTTAAAACTCTATGGGTTTACGCATACGTGACCCGTCTCAAGTAACTCTTTGAATACAAGAAAATAATAAAGCGGTAAAGATATAAAATGCACATAGGTACAAAAATAGTAATTAAATTAGCCCGAGTTTAATCGTTAAGCGACCGTGCTAGAACTACGGAATTCGGGAGTGCCTAACACCTTCTCCCGGGTTAACAGAATTCCTTACCCGAATTTCTGGTTCGCAGATAATATAAACAGAGTTAAAACTTCCTCGATCTAGGATTTAAAATAAATCGGTGACTTGGGACACCATAAATTATCCCAAGTGGCGACTCTGATTAAATAAATAATCCCATTTCGATTACGTCACTTTAATTGGAAAAACTCCCTTATTACCCTTACCGGGTAAAAAAGGAGGTGTGACAGCTCTGGCGACTCTGCTGGGGAATGAACCCAGAATCTCTGGTTCAGGGTTCAAGAATTCGAGCTTGTTAAAGTGATTTTACTTGGCTTTATTAATTGTGATATTACTGTATTTTGTGTGCTCAATGTGCTAAATGTTATTTACCGCTTTGATATTTATTTGAACTGTATTTAAACTGCCTTCTTACGCCTCCCTTATGAGTCTTCTAAAAATTGGTGCACACGTTCGCGTGGCCCGCCTTTCTGTTAAAGGTCATACCAAGTAAGAAATACGGGGATGGACTAGCCACTAGGCCAGATAGACTTTCTTGCTACCAGTACGTCTCTTCTACCCCGACTCGAGTTGTCCGCTCGGGTAGCCAAGGTCTAGAACAAAAACCCCAGGTTTAAACCTAGAATGACAAAACCTCATGCTGATCCCTAGTAGGAACGATTATCTGCATCACGTGTATTTTTGACTTAGGGGACTCAACACAGGGGTTGGGTCCGTCTAGGACAGGTGTACCGGAAATAAAAAGGATCATCCTGATGCATTCCTACCTGCTATCTGCACATTATTTGTCTCAGCTTGTGTGCTGACCGGCTAAGGAAAGAAAACAAAAACAAGAGTGAGGTAGAATAGAAAAATCACCCTGGTTCGAAAACCCCTGATATTTGGAAAATACCTCGAAACTCTGTCAAAATTTTGAAAAAAAAGAAAAAGAAAAAAGAAATAGAAAATGAATTTCAAAATAAGTTAATATCATGTTTCCCCGATTCCGTCAAACTGGCAGAACTACGCGGGTCTGATTCTCACCGGATATGAGATACTAGGCAAACCTCATCGGTTCCGGCCCTTATTTTTTTTTTAAAATCCAAAAAATATTTTCTTTTAATCCGTTCTTTGGAAATCTTTCTTTAGAAAATTTCAAATAAAAAAATAAGAAAATTTTTATACCAAAATATTTTTTATTTGTAAGAGTCTTTCGTTAGAAAAACAAATGAAATCAAAATCCGAAAAATATTTTTTACTTTTTTTTTAGAAGTCTTTTTCCCAATTTTCAAAAATCCAAAATATTTTCCTTACTTATCTTTTTAGAATAGTCTTTCTTTGAGACCCATATTTTTAAAAAAAAAATCCCCAAAAAAAATACATATATTTTCTACCTGTTTTTAGAAGTCTTTTCCCACAAGATTCCAAAAAGTATTTCTTTCATAAATTCAAAATTAAAGTCTATAAATCCAAAAATATTTCCTTTAAAAAAAAAAATTGAATCCAAAAATATTTTCTTTCTTCTTTTTAAGTCTTTGTTTAAAAAAAACTAAACAAAAACTAAAATTCAAAATAAAAAAAAGAGTTAGGTTATTCACTTTATTTTGCATCTTCCTGAATACGTAATGATCTGTTTCATGCGGCGCCATGATACGTAGGCAATCCCTATAGGATTCGATCATAGCCAGAAAATGAAAAAAAAATGAGAGAGAAAAATCAGAGAGAGAATGAAAATTAAGAAAACCGAGTGGAAAGAAATAATGGCAAAACAAGAGAGGAAAAACAAGTGCAAAATAGGAGGCAACAAAAGTAGTGATTGGGAAAGGTTTTGGAGTGAAAGGAAAAAGAGAGAGAATTGGAAAGCGCAAACGCGAATAGTTAGCTAAAAGCCAGGATGAAGCATGCAGCCGTTCAAGTGCATGACTAGAAACTTTAACTGTCTAGATGCATTGCATCCCAAAATTACTGACATTTTTAATCATTTAAAACAGTCTAACAAAATAAATGAGCTCCAACAATCACCCTAGGATCTGGAGTCACGCAGTCATGAGCTACTAACATCAATATAACTGAGAATAATAAAACTAAAGTTTTAAGTTTCAAAGTTCCAATACAGAAGGGAGAATAGGGAAAAGAGGGACGGGACAGCGAACGCCAGCTGCTACCTCGTCGACTCTGAGAGAAAGGTTGCTATCACTGCTCCGCGTCAAATCTCGGTGCACCTGGATCTGCACACACAATGTGCAGGTAAGTAACGAAAACAACCTACGGTCTGAGGAGGTAGTGACGAACTCAACCTCCGTAAATCACAGTTCGAATAATGAATATTTCAGGAATAACCGAGTATATCAGTGACAATATCCGTAAATAACAATTAAATGCCATGTATGTATCATGCAACTCTCACAGGTAGTCCTCTCGGTACACATAATTGGCCATTGGCCCAGGGAAATCCATCCCGTAACATGTACAACGTGGTGACTCAGTCACTAAGTACCGAGGGAGCATGCCAATTCAGCCTTTCGGAGAAATCCATCTCCGGGATATCATACTCATCCATAATCCGTACCAGGTAAATCCATCCCTCCATGTCTCATAACCCATATCTGTGCCAGGGAAATCCATCCCTCTATGTGTCATGTCTCGGACAAATCCATGTCCAGGA
>ML276169.1:0-45290 GCA_005239495.1 Nicotiana undulata
GGTGGGGTGGGGGTGGGTGGAGTGGGAGTAGGGTGGGTGGGTGGTGACGAAAAAAACTTTTTTGGAGAGAGGGCATGAGATGGAGTTAGGTGGGTGAGTGTGGGGGGTGTGTGGTGAGGGTAAGGAATATGGTGGAAAAGATTGAGAAGGAGTTTTGAAAAATATTTTTTCTCTCTTGATAAGGAAAAAACATTTTTCTTCATACCAAACACACCCTGAATCTACGAAAATAATTGATTTACTTCAATCTTAGTATCTGTTTTTAAGCATATATATATATGTGCAATGTCATCATATCTTACCAAATATATTTTTTGTAAACGCTGTTATTAGTGTAGGTTCTTTTGTATCGTTTCAATTGCTCTTTAATGATCAGAACTCTTGCGGTCGATATTAATATCTCTGATTGCTCTTTAATGACCAGAACTCTTGCAGTCGACATTAATATCCTTTTTGAAAGTACTATATATTATTTCATGTGAGAAAATAGGTTACAAAAAAATATATAGTCAAATATCAGGGATTGTCGAGTCTTTCCTTTTTGCTCAAAAAAAAAAAAAAAAAAAAAAAAAGTCTTCCCTTTAAGGCATATCCTTCACTTCTGAAGTTAGAAGTTGAATTGCGAAAGCGCGTGCTTGAAAACATATTGGCTCATCATAAGTTATACATAATCGATGCCTTCTTCAATTGTTTGGATATATTAATTTCTATCAGCCTAAATAACTCATTCCGCCATATATTTCATAACTTGTATTTTCATTTAACGATAAAAGTATTTTCCTTCGTAACCAATCTTCTTCTTAAGAATGTCCAAATTTCCGTTTCTTTATTTAATTCAATACTTAATAATAACTTTAAAACCCAACATACATTGTAATAGTAAAGTATTGGATTATTTTGTTTATATTCCTCACAAAATTCATTATTTCAGCACTACATAATATTATTTTTCAGAAATGTAGATTTACTTCCTGTGCTCTTTTTGAACAATTAAATTAATTTCTAGAATCTCGAATCCTATCATTTTTTTTTTACTTTTTAACTCTTCTTTGGTATATGTAATATATAATAAATAAAATTGGAGTAGTAATAATGAATATAATGACATAGTTAACGCATGTCATATAGACTTTGTGTCACTGACCCCAACCCTAACAGGTCGTGATGGCGCCTATCGTGAAACTAGGCTAGCCAACCACCGCATTACTACGCATTTATTCAATTATAACAATTCACAATATAACAATAAACATCAGTCATAATAAAGAAATGAATTATATAAGTCTAGCGCCCCCAATAATGAACTAAACCACTCTAAACAACCTCCTAGAACTAGAGTCAATAGTCATGAGCATCTAAGAATAATTAAATCTAACTCTGCTAAAACTATAATATGTCTTTGAATCAAATGCGAAAGCTAAATAGGGAAGGGAAGTGAAAAAGTTGTGGACGCTAGGCAGCTACCTCGAAATCCCGTGAAATGCTGCTATCGAACCTGCGTCAGCTACTGCTGCGAGCTAGTACCTGGATCTGTGCACAGAGGCACAGGGAGTCCTGATGAGTACGCCAACTCAGTAGTAATGAAAATAAATCACAGTCTGAATAATATAAACACACAAAACAGATACAAAATTTCACAAAAGCCAGTAAAACACCAAGTCACCAGGTAGTATTCAGCAAGTACATAAGTTCGAAATCAGTTTCCAGAAATCCTTTGAACCAAGTGTAATATCAGTATATCTCAGTAAAATTCTCAGTAAAACCAGTTTGAAAACTCAGTAAATTTCTTCATAAACTGCCCCTCGGGCCATAATCATTTCTCGTAACAATTTCTTTCAGTATCAGCCCATCAAGCAACCTCACAATCACTCTGCCCATCAGGCAACCTCACAATCACTCTTCCCATCAGGCAACCTCACAATCACTCTGCTCATCAGGCATCCTCACCATCACTCATCATAAGCCCCGCATGCATCACTCAATCGGTACCGGCGCTCACTAAGGGTGTGTTACAGACTCCGGAGGGGCTCCTACAGCCCAAGCGCTATAATAAACCACAACATGGCATAAATCACACACAATATAGGCCCACAGCCTCACTCATATCATAACATCCTCACAATATAGGCCAGCAACCTTACTCAGTCAGACACTCTAAATTTGCCCTGCAGGCCATAATATACCGGGTTCTCAACCCAAAAACAGTGTTTCATTTTCAAGAAGTAGTATCAAAATACTCTGAGTGTCAAAACAATTTCACAGAAAAGACTGAGTGAAAAATCATAACATATCAGTGAGGCAAATAGTAAAAACACCCCCCAAGGGGTAAACAGATCGGCACTACGCCCCAAACATGGCTTACAACCCAAATCATATCAAGTATATATAGTACTATTGGAAATAAGCTTTAAAAATNTCAGGACAAGATTTAAAGACATTACTTACCTCAAAACTAACCCGGAACTATTCCGCAATGTGCTTGCCTCTCGAATGAACCTCCGAAGGCTCCAAATCTACCAAGTTTAGATTTTTATCATCAATATGTGCTTAAGGAACGAATTCCAATTGAAAGATATCAAATTTAGCTCAAAAATCCGAAATCGGTCAAAACCCGACCCCCGAGCCCGCGTCCCAAAACTCAAAATTTTTTATACAAAAGTGTTCTTCGTTCTCTCATGAGTCCGTACATATAAATAACACCAAAATCGGAGTTCGTTGACCTCTCAAATCGACCCTTGAAGGTCTCATAATCTCAAGCCCAAAAACTCAATTTTTCTACTGATTTTCCATGAATTTACACTGGTTTTATGCTCTATAATCACCCATAATCGAGTTTTAATGACTAGAACACTTACCTCTATGAAGAACAAGAATTTTCCTCTTCACAATCGCCCCTAAGAGCTCTTTTCCGTACAATAATGGTGTAAAAAATAAGGTTTAAGTCGCGGAGGGTTTATTTTATATTTCTGAACAGTGGTTCCGTGCCTGCGGACCCGAACCTGCGGTCCCAGGTCCGCACCTGCGGAGAATCCCCAAAACCCGGCCTCCGCACATGCGCTTGTCCTTCCGCATCTGCGGCTTCGCAGGTGCGGAAAATACCTCGCACCTGCGGAATTCCCTCATCTCACCCAACTTCGCACCTGCGTTCATTTTGCCGCTCCTGCGATCCCGCACCTGCGATCAAACATCCGCAGGTGCGGAAATCGTAGAAGAAAAGCATCAGCAGCTGTTTGCTGCAAGTTCCCAATTCCGAACTTCCCCTTATTCATCCGAAATCCATCCCGAGCCCCTCGGGACCTCAACCAATTATACCAACCCGTCATAAATGATCATTCAAACTTAGTTTCACCCTCAAAACACCAAAGCTAACATCAAAACACCAAATTCACATCGGATTCAAGCCTAAGAACTTCGAAAATTCTAAAATTCACCAATGACGCAGAAACTATCCAAAACAACTCCGATTGACCTAAAATTTTGCGGACAAGTCCAAAATGACATTACGAACCTGTTCCAACTATCGGAATTCTATTCCGACCCCGATAGCCTATTTTCCATTGCCGACCGAAAATCGCCAAAGCTAACTTTCGCCAATTCAAGCCTAATACTACACCGGACATCACAAAATTATTCTGAACATACTCCTAAATCCCAAATCACCTGACGAAGCTACCCGAGCCATCAAATTCGCATTCCGAGGTCGTCTACCAATAAGTCAACTCTCAGTTGACTTTTTCTCATATTAAGGCTATTTTTAAAGGCTAATTGACTAAACTTTCACTACAACTATTATGATTTCAAGCCTATCAACTCTAATACATCAAATACAGTATAGCCAATCTATAACAAATTAATAACAACAATTATAATGCAGGTTTTACGTAATAACGGACCGTGTCATTACACCTTATCACTGATTAAGGCTTGTATTTTTTAATGTGTGTTTTCTTCGAATTATTCCAACTTTGAAGGACGCACAACTTCTTTGTCTAATGTTATTGTCCAAGTAAAATTAGTCTGACATGATTAGTAATTACAATCATCCTTTAGGAATAATATTTCTTTAAACTAATTTGACTTTTAAAGGGTATAAAAGTCTCTTAATATTTTAGGGATATTTTAGTCTTTCTTTATATATATTGTATGTTATATACAAAACTATACAAATTTTGTACACCTTTTCAACTACCAAATATAAATAGTTTCTGGCGCGGGCTAAAAATATAAAAGCTCTAGATTATAGTAGAGTTGGGCCTCCAGGTTTGGGTTTGCACCAATCAAGCATTTTGGACTTGGCTGCACTATGTGGGTTTTGTTCGCTTATAGCAGTAAGTAGTGGGCCTAGCTAAAAGGCCCAGCAAGCATATTGGTGTGAGAGAGACATTCGGTCCGACGAGTAAAATCAAAGGAAGATGGAGGTGGACATCCCCGCCGACATTCCCTGCTCTTCCACCGCCGTCTATTCCGTCATTCGCATGGGCACCGTAAGCGACTGATTTTGTTTCCCTAATTTGTTATCTAAATGTTCTTAAACACTTATTAGTATCTGTACTGTACATGGGACTATACTGCAGGCCGGCTTAATCTGGGGTTCCTGTTCTGGTCCATACGAAGCCAACAAATTAGGTACTATATTTAGTTTTGAGTGTATAATTCATTCGCTGTTGATGATAAGATCAAACATTTTGTGTATTTTTCTTATTCTGCTATACTCCTATACTACGAACAGGTCTTGCTGGCATTAATCGAGCTTCTTTTATTGTAAGCTGCTCATTGCTATCCCTTTCCTTTGATCTTTTGTTTGGTTTGGTTATAATTTGATTGTCTTCTGTGCTTTTACTCTATATGCAGGCTAAGTCAGTTGGTCAGTTTGGCTTTCACTGGGGTAATCACATTGACTTTCCCCAATCTAATTTACATTAACCGAGTATTTTCCCGACATGTCACCTTCTATGTTAATCTAGATTTAAGTTATATACACGGTGTAAAGTACAGTGCTGGTTATCGTATGCGCCAACTACACTAATCGTCTATATTAAGCATGAGTTTTGGTGATCTGTAAAATAAGATAAAGTAAGGTAAATAACATAGTACTATACTGAAACAGAGGGGGATCCAAGATTTAAATTCTATGGGTTCAGCCTTAAAGATTTTTAGCATTGACCTTACTATATTTTTAAAGTTATGGGTTCAAATCTATTATTTATTGCAATTTTAATAAATTTACACATAAATTAATGCTCCACGTCGAAAGTTATGGGTTCAGTTGAACCCGTTACTTCTATGCTAGATACGCCCCTGCACTGAAATATAGACCAATCAGCAGAGCTTTGTGTTTTTGGTGGCGCACATTTTGATCTCTGATATTAAAGTTAATTATTTGTCATTCGGAGCCCTATTACTTGAGAAAGGCTTAGACGCAACCTTTTCATTTAGAAGCTTATGGTGTATCATAAGAACATCCATATCTGAAAACACTGCACATTCTGAACCATAACTTAAAAATTGTGGAGAAATAAGCTAGTTTGTATTATATTTCAAATTGATAGTTATCTGTACATGTTTGATGACTCAACACAGCGTAATAAGAAATGCGACAAATATAATGAGCAGAATTACAATCACTGACATGGGCTATGCTACACAAGACTACTTCTACAAAAGTCTGTTTAGAATGAAACTATCACCATTTTGTGTGCTTCTTGTTATAATGTTATGTAAACTTAAACTTGGTTTATTGCAAAGGTGTACCAAATGCTCATTGTCAGACTTGATTGTGTCCAATTATTATTTTTCTTGTGTTTTCATCAATCCTAAGTGTTTACTGTTTTATGCTCTTTTTACTATGTTTTCTCTTGGATAATGTCATGGTTGGTTTAGATATGCCATTATCATCTGATAAGCATCCATCTTTCTTTATAGGACTGTTTGCTGCAATATTTTCTTCCACTCGCTGTGGGCTTCAGAGATATAGAAGACGAAATGATTGGGTCAGTTTGTTAATATATACCCTCTCATACCTTATCAAAACAAAATAAAAAAGATATACCCTCTCAGATCACAGCATTAATTAGGACCCTCCTTTATTGACCCTCTTATGGCTGTACATGTAACTATGCTACTATTCTTTAACTAGGAGAATTTATATGGAAATGCTGCTTCCACTAATTTCTCCAAATTTACTATTATATTAAACCATATCAGGTTGTTTGTTTGGGGCTAAACAGCTGGTAGGCATAGACGCATAGTTAATAAGCACAACAAGGTCTACTTTTTTGAATCTCGATGCGAAAGTAGGAATGCGTGTTTTCTTCCTTTGTCAAGTTATAGTAATCATGCAATATATATGAAATTGGTTTAAAGTTTGATTGTCATTGTCATTCCTTTTTAGTGTGTAATATAGATTTAGACAAGAGACTACAGGCTCACTTAGATGCTTGTGAAAAATATCGTGGTGAACTGATGAAGTAAGACACTGAAGCATCGTGTGTAACTATAGGTGATATCTCAGCATTTTAGATAGCTATGTAAGATTGTATGATCTCTGAACCTTTTTCTATATAAATGACCAATTGGAGCTAATGCTTTTGCAGCCATTATAAGAGCAACCGAAACAATCCCCTTTTGCTGGATAAAATTAACATTTAACGTAAACAGAAATCATGAAAATTGCATATTCTTTTGGATGTTAAACATTCACTGATCCAAAAGAATTGACATTAGCTTGGACTACATGATGCGTTTAAACTTTTCTCACAGTACCTTTTTCACTTTAGTTGATAGTACTAATTGTATTCGTGTTAATGGTAAGCCATGGGTATTACTATCAACTAAAGTTATAAGATCGCTTTAACTTTTGCAGGTTAATGTTTTGACTGCTGGTGTAGTAGCAGGGGCTGCTTTTGGTGCAGGCAACCGAAATTGGAAGCAGGTTGCTGGAGCAACAGGTCTTGTGTGTCTCTTGTGTCATGTTGCTGAGGACTCCAGATAAACTTTCTCTGATTTGCTTAAAAGGGACTAAAGTACTCTGCAGTAATATTGGGAAATTGATGGACCCTTGTCTCCATCCCTACCAGTCTGTGCCATAGCCATACTAACTATATCATGTTGACTGAGGAGCATGACATTCTTCACGGAGTAGAAAACGAAATTCAGCTAATTGAAGTTCATACGTGATTTTTTATGTTGATTTCATAGGCCATGAGTTATATTACATGTGTTTTAGGGAAACAAACCTAATATATGAATTACGAAGCAAGTATATCTTTATTATTTGTTTCACTTTAAATGGCCCCTAATCCCTATAGGACAATCATAATCCTCTAGGAGACTGTTGCTTGGAGTTAATCATAGGTTGGTTTATCTACCTGTTTTTGAATTACACTTTGTTATTTGGAGTAAAATCTAGATGTGGAACTTGCTGAATCTCTTTTAAAATCCATTTCATCTTCATCTCAATTTCATGGATGATTGTCTAGTTTCTTTAGCTAAGTTGTGCTGACATGAGACAAGCTAATTCTTCTCTCGTACTATTTGTTTTTTAGTCTTGTGTTTAATGCATTTTCGATTTGATTTGATCTTTTTGTCTATGTAGATGATAGTGGGCGTGAAACAAATTAAATAAATGCTTTATTATTTTCTTTGTATTCGTGTTGCATACCGTCTACCTTTTAGACTAGAAGAATACTTCCTCAATGATATCTCTACTATTTTTTTTAATCCAAATTCCATGAAAGTAATTGGCCTGTCGTAAATAAGTTTACAAAACACAAGAATGATTGCAATTTTGGTCCTTGAATTACTAATTGATATGGTCTTTTGCTCCTAACTTTAGTTCTTAGGATAACGGCGGTCAGCGAACTCAACGTAATAAGAATAACTTAAGAACACAGAAATTTAACCTTCTCCACCCCCGTTCCCCCCCTCCCATAAAAAAGAAGAAGAAGAAGAAGAGCAAGCAGAGGTGTTCGTTGGTCGGTTAGGGAATTTTTTTATTTATATCTTTCGGTTCGGTATTTTCGATATTCGGTTTTCTTAAAATGCTATACTAATATCGTACCTAATTAAATTCGGTATGGTTCTGTTTTTCTCCTTTCAGTTTCGGTTTATTCGGTTCGGTAACTTCGGTTGTAGAGTCATAGATTGTAATATTCTTAATTAAAACACTCAGAAGTATAAAACTAAAAATATTTGTTGACAATATTTTTGTCCAAAACCAGTAAATATCAACCCATTGAGAGAAAATTGTACATAACGGAATAAATTTGGTCATTAGAATGTCTTGTTACTTGTTTAGAGTTAATTGATGAAATTATAAAATAAAGAAAAGTAAAATTTTAGATTTTTTATATTTATGTTATAATTAATAATATGTGTATTGCGTAATACAATATATATTTCGGTACTTTATTTTCAAATACCAAATACCAAATTATTTTTAAAACTTAAGCCAAATACCGTACCGAATACCAAATATACTAAAAAATTTAATTCGATATAATAATTCGAAATTTACCAAATTATGCACGTGATTCTGCCTATAAAATATTGTTATCGTTATTAATGTAATGTAAGCTTTTGGTGTTATTGATTTTTGTGTAACCGTTTGGTTTATTGTTATCAACAAGAGCTGTTTAGTTTTGAATTGAAAGATAAAACGAGAAAATTGGATAAAAGAAGTATAAACAATAAGAAAAGAACAACGAAGAAATAAAAAATTACGAAGAAAAGGATGAAGAAGATAGGTAATTTTAGAAAGTAAAAAAAGAAAAAAAAAACTTGAAAATAACACTAATACCACATCGCTGCATTTTTATGACTCAAATGCGTCTCTCAGAGAGTCAATTCTACCCGGGAGAGGGGGTAATAAATAGAAAAAAATTGAAGATTAAGGAGTAAAAAACCCCCAATGATTTATACATTAACCCAAAAGAAAAAGTTTTGCAAGAGGAACTGCATGGGAAAAGCTGTTATGAAAGGTAGTTTAAAGATTTATTTATTACGCTTAGGCCCCCGTAGTTTCCTTATTTTCTTAATTCCTGTTGGAACTATAAGGCGGTACTCCCGTTTGAGCTCCTATTTCAATAAATATTCTCTATATTATTTTAGGAAAACATTTATAAATTGATCATAATAGAGTAATCTGTTGTCATGAGTCATGATACGTTATTGGGAAATTACTGGAATAAACAGTCTTCCTTTCATTGTTTTTTTGGTAATAAACGATTATATTAATAAAAGATAAGACATAGTACATATACATAAGGGAGCTATTTCAAGGTAGTTAACATTATACATGAGGTCTGGTGCATGCCTAGGGGTATCTAAGGTGGTTGATAAAGACAAAAAAGATGTGACATTGCTGGGGGTTTCAACACTAGTTGAGACAGTAGTGCAATGTTCATCAGGGTCTCCTGTTGAAAGTGGAGATACATGTCGGAGTAAGCTTGGGCCATGCGCATCTGCATGCAGTAGGTCCATGACAATAAGGGGGCCTCATAGTATATGTTGGTGGTGACTTCTGCTGTTGTTTCCAAAAAGTGTTTTGCTAGTCCGTCTGCAACCCTATTTTGCTCCCTATGGTAGGATTACCCAGATGTTGGAGCGGATCTGCAATCATTTATCAAATGTAAGTAAGCAAGGTTTTCATTTTTAAGCAATTTAATGACTTTCATGGAGTCAGTTTCAACTTCCAAAGGAAGTAGACTATGGATGGAGGCCATCTTTAGTCCTTGGAGCAGGGTAAGGAGTTCCATTTGTACAATGTCTGCTTTGTAAGTGCACCCAGAAAAACTTAGTTTCCAATTGCCCATAGGATCTCTAATGACACCACCATAGCTGGAAAGGTGGTTGGAAGATCCAGTCGCACCATCTGTGTTGTGTTTGTAAAAGCCTGATTTTGGTGGCTGCCATTTGACATATAGAGAAATTTTAGCAAATTCACTCCCAATATAATCTTTTTCTAATTTACTATAAGTAACGCTTTACTGGTTACAAAAACTTTATAATAGAGAGATTTAAAGGTATGTCATGATTCAGTTGAAGTTGTAATTTCTGCGAAGCTTTTGGTTATGTTCTACTTTAGTTTTTTTTCTTTTTCATTTTGCTTTTAATAATAAAAATTAGTATTTTTAAAGTCTTTATGAAAATTCGCTCGAAGCTCGCCATTGGGTGAGGCACTGGCAACATGCTTTGAGACACACATGTGGGTCTTAGTTCGATGAGATTTACGCGTTGATTGACCTAATTGTGCTTCCTAAGAACACTCAACGCTCGTCTAATGATTGAATTGTGTACCCTAAGAACTCAACGATCAGGACTTGTCAAGTGGCCAAATTGTGTACCCTAATAACACTCAACTCTCGAGGCTCGTCTAGCAATTCTTATTAAAATCATGTTCCACGGGACGATAATTTATAGAAGTTGGGAAATAATGAAAGAAATATGTAAAACATCAGCAGAAAACTAGGCACAATTCAGCCTTCTGAATTTGTAAAGCTATGTTAAGGCTTTCTCACTGCCAAATAAATTACTCTTTAAAATAGTACATGAGGGAGAGTGTGATAAGAAAAAAGAATATAACTTTATGACGAATTCAAACACATACATCGTATCAGGTCGAGATAATCAAGCTTTAATAAATGTGGAAACTCAATCTTATAACGAGATGAATTATATGTATAGAGATGGTGAAATTCTAAATATGGAGTATTAAGTATCACAGCTGATTTAATAAAATTTTGAAGTACAATCTCAAATGTTGTACATGTTAGTGTACTTAATAAATGAGGATTTCATAGCAGTTTAAGACTTTAAGTAGAAGAAAGACGGACGGTATTTTTAAGTAAATGCTTAAAACATTAAGGGGTCAAAGAATCATAACAGAAAATATTAAGGGGCAGAGGATGTAATTTCCAAAGATTTGAGGCGAACGGAGCGTGAACTCTTTTCATAACCGTATAACTACCCCAGTTCTTCTTCCATTGAACTTCATTCAGTATTGAGAAGCTTCCATTCCATACATTTCATCTTCAACTTCAACTTCGTTTTTCTCCATCGCTGAAAATGAGCAGTTCAGAGAACGTATTTGCAGAGGTGATTGAAGTTGCAAAGTTCATTGATGAATTTCGCGGTCACTACTTTGCCCTGCCAAGCTACCAGGAAAAAATCGACTTATTGAAGGACCAAATCGAACACGCTCTCGAAAAACTCGACGCTATTCCTATAGGTAACCGAATTCTTAGAAGAATGTATTGAATTCCGAGTTTCTAAATTCAGATGCATGTAATGAATTCTGTTTTAACACGATATGATTAGTATTATGGTCTGAATCATATATGTCTGTATGTTGAATTCTTAGAAAAGAGAGAATCGCAAGATGAGGCAGCAATGTACTTGTATTTGAGAGGAAAACTACTGGATGTCTCTCCTGATTATAATCAGGAAGCAGAACGTCTTCTGACGGATGCTGTGAGTTAAAATTATTTCTATGCATGCTACTGTTTTTGTTTTTCGGATTTCTTTTGTTTCTCATCTATCGGTGGATTTCTGTTATAGGTTGAGTTGAATTCCTCTGTGGTGGATGCCTGGATGTGCCTAGGAACCTGTGTTTGGAAGAGAGGAGATCTGGATAAAGCTAAAAGTTGCTTCAACTCTGGCCTTGAGCAGGTGCCGTCATTTTATGCATGCTGATTAATTCTTGAGTTTTAAGTTTCTTTAGTTTCCAAAATTTCTGAAGTAATGGATTTAATTGTATTTATTGTCTTCAGGATCCGAATAATAAGCAACTATTACTTCACTTGTCAGTGCTTGAAAGAAGACAGTGCATAGGCGAAACAGGTAAATATTTTATATCTGTAGCTACAAGCAATAAGAACCCGTAGCATTTTGATTTTGATACCAGCAAAAATCTATAGTAACTGTATTCACATTTTTAACCTTAATTTCGGGATTAAATCTGTAATAATTGTACCGACATTTTTTCTATGTTCCCAATGCTATTTCTGATTACCTATTGTAATATTCTACTTTTCAGAGGTTGAGAATCCAGTAGAAATGATTAACGACTGTATCAAACATGCCAAGGACGCAATCGCTCTGGATATCCAGGATGGAATATCATGGTGTAAGACTGCTTTTTTGTACTGAGACCCCCTCTACTTGCCATATACTCTGCTATAATTTAGTAACTTTGAACAAGACTGAAAAATTGAAGGAACAGAAACTACCTATGTTCTTGAATATGAACATAAAAAGCATCTTGTACTTGTCTTGCAAATTGCATGTTATATTTCACTTATAAGTACAGTTATTTTGGTGTCCTGCTATGTGAAATCAGAAGATTGATTATTCATTACCAAAATTTGGTTACATCCAAACTCGGGTTTCTTTAATGATCTTTCATCTTTTCTGGCAGACATCCTAGGAAACGCATTACTCACGGCCTATTTTGTGACGGGATGTTGGGACATTAATATGCTTCTGCAGTCACTAAAAGCTTACAAGAATGCTGTGAGTATGCATCTCGACAATTTACCTTGGCATTACAGCTTCCGCACAATATGCTACTTCGTCGTCTCCCTTTTATCGTTTTCATCAAGAGACATTCTGCAGTCTCTCTTCTCATTTTTCTCATGAGCTTCCTATTTGTTTATTGACTCCATAACATTTAAGGTTGTTTTGCAGTTTTAGGTCTACATATTTAACTCATAGCCTACTCTAATTTTGTGTTCTGTTTCAGCTGAAAGATGAGAGGATGAAGCTCAGTTCTCATATGTGTTACAACTGCGCGTTGGTAAGGCTATTAGCCAATTCTCGTTCTGAATTGTTCTAGCACATAAATTATGTGTACCTGATATTTTCTTGGAGGTTCGTGGAAGCATGTAAGGAAAGGCTTTCTGGATTCACTTTGATTTAATGCAAGATTGATTGTTGCCTGCTAAAAGCAAACTAAATAGCAAAATCTCTTGATTATCATTCTGCTTTTGCACCTTGAGCATTTTATGCATAGTCAAGAAAGGACAAGAGACCTTTCAAAGAAAGCATCTATTTTCTTCACCAGCACAATTCACGTCTGCTTATATCATGTTGTTTGCACTTTCTTCCTTCTCAAATTTCAATACAATGTTTTGGTGAATCTATGATTTGGTTCTATAGTCGTACAAGTACTTTGAGGACTATGAGACGGCCCTTTCTGGATTTGTAGCTGCTCAATTACTGGATCCTGATTTTAATGCTGTAGAGCAAGCATTCAATCTGTATGAGATTCTTGAGGGAATAAACTCTTTCCTTCAGGTAAGTTTATTTAATTGTAGCTATTTCTTTTGAACTATTTGTAGTCATATTTTCTTTGTTCAGTTGGGAGACATTAAGAAATTCATGATAGACTGCAATAGAATTATAAGAGAATTATGTTAAGTCTCAGCAAACAATATCGGCCTAAAAGAGCTGGTTAAGGTTCCCTAATCCATGAGATCACACATCTGATTTATCCTTGATTTTTCAAAGTCTGAAGCAGTGAAGCTCCCTGTTAGTGAATCTTCCTATTATAGGATTATAATGACTAATGATCCACGTATATTGTCTGTCACAAGTGTGGAACTCAAGCTTGAGTGATTGCATCATCAGAATTACATGCATATACTGTGGATGTGTTTCACGACCTAACAACATGATATTTGTATCTTGAGATGCTTTCAAGTCCTGCTCTATATCTGCAAGTTTTGGCTTTGACAACCCTTGACCACCACCATAGCCATAATAATTAAGTACTACAAAAAGGTTGAAGGTACTAATTCCAAGAAAATCTTCATGCACTGAGTATGTTACGTCCATAAGACAAAGGAGTTTCAATCAAATCGTCTTACCCACTTAATAAGCTTAATGAGTCCCTATGTAAGAATATACTGACCTAACTGCTGGTCTTCATTTCTTAAAGCAAGAGAAAACAGCAATGATATCTCATGCATTAGATATTGAGTTTGTTTATGTCTACCACTTCTGAAGCCTTTAGCCTCATCTATTATGCATGAGATTATGAAGGATGTAGTTGAATAACTCTTTCCTGTCTTTTAGGATCTGAATGGTTCTCCAACATCATCGCTTCCTACTGTTGAATCGCTAGCATCATCACTTGCTTCTGTTGATTGTAAGCTTTATATGTCTTAGATAACTTTTTCAAAACAGGTTGATATTGGATTAAGCTTGTTATCCTTAAAGTGGGTAAATACTTTCTTGTAGTGAATCCTACATATGAGAAAGCTACTGTGAACCGCCTAATTGAAGGTCCTAATCTAAGCAAAGCAGTCACAGGAAAAGTTCTATTTTCAGTTAAGAATCCGAGTGAAATTCCAATGTAAGTTACCTCACCTTAGAAGAATCTACAGCAGTTCATTTGTCGCTTTTCTCCTTTCCAGTATTCTCTTCGGAAGTGAAATTTAAGCGACAGAGCTTCCCAACTGCAGCATTATTTCTTTTTGTCTCAGCTTCTACACTTCATCTGCAGATACTATGTTGTCTGTGATTCTGACCGCACATGCTTTGTGATTACTGTTTATGGTGTACGCAGCACTGCAGTAAGTGACACCTTTGGTTTAATCTCTGTTACCACATTTGTCTAATTTTGTCTAAGCTGACAAAAAACTGCAATCATTTTTACTAAGGGATCCACATCTGACAGTTGGTGATCCTCTCTCCTCTACTTTCTTTTCTTGGAAGAATAATATTACTAAGGGAGTTATAATACTTTGAATATAATGTACAGTAAATTGGAAGTGTAACTTTTTGCGGACTTACTCCAGTAGTTGCTCCATTAACTAAGAGATTTAGAATGAGATAAGATTGTCATTTGTATCCCACTAAAGTCAGAACTGATTTTAAATCCTACGTGTCCATCCAACTCGATTGTTGATTAGGTTAATAAATTTGTGACTTCCTCAAATTCTGCTATTTAAGAGTAGCATGGTCCTTAAGCAGAATAAAGAGATTATATAAATCATATAAGGAAAAAGAGAGAAACCTATCTTCTTGTTTACGAGAGAGCAAAGAGTAGATTAGTATGCATTGAGTAATGAGAATTCCTGTTCGAGTCACTTGCTGATGTTCAGTTGCTCAGTTTCCCGTTAGATTTTCATATTATAAGACCCTTAGATTCTCACATTATAACATTATAAACTATACTGTTGTCAGATCAAAGAAGAAGATCAGGTCACACTATTGGATCCTTTCTACCATATCTTTGATTTTGAATCGAGAGGAAAGGTAACCTTCAATCGTTTAAATCTCTGTTTCTTTTCTATCCATTGCTGCTCTGGTTTTTCTGTACTTCCTGCTTTGGTTTTCTTTACTTCCATAAGTCTCAAATATTTGCTCTAATTTGAAAGTTATATGTAAGCTGCTACAAAAGGCTTTTATAAGTGTGTATGTCAACGTTTCACATGTCAGCTCCATTTTAAATGACCTCCTTTTTTGTTTTATTTTCTGCTTAATATTTCTTTTTCTCCCCTTCTTGGAGGACACCTCTTACTAGTGGTAATTCTTAATGTTAAAATAGTATAACTAGGTCGGCTGTGATAACTGGATTTGTCTTTGCAGCTACATTTTAGATACAGAGTTGGTAGATTTACCCATTTCTAACCAGGCTATACCAACTCTCTTTCTTCACACTCCTAGTTGCTTCCCTGTCCTGGAAACTTGAACAGTTGGTGCAGTCAAAGGCATACATTTCACAGGCATTGATTGGTAGTTAAGTTCTAATCAACTTTTCTCCTATTGCCAAAACCAGATTGCGGCCTCAACAATGATGTTGAAACGAAGTGAATGGAACATCACTGTGCCCTTTTTTCACTGCAATAGATTGCTAACATAACACTCATTCTTGTAATCTTTTGTTTTCTGCATGTGATAACACTGTATTTTGTTATTGAAAGTTCTTTTTCCTTCTCATCTATTCACATGTTATATTTTACTGCAGCACTATCAGTTCAGGTCACTGCGGATTGATTTCATGGAACAACTTCGTGTGAATGGAGAAATTGTGTCTCCTGAACATGTAATTCATAGATCAATGTACCCCCAACTCAAGGAAGCATAAGGAGTCTGTGTTCTTCTTTTACATGTGCGTGAGGTAACAAGAATAATGCTGCTGATTGGTTCCACTGAGATGGATTTTCATGTAAATAGTGGTCAAGGAAACAAAACTTATCAAATTTGCTGAATGCTCATCAAACTTCTCACTAGTCAAGCAATATGCATTTCAGAGCTGTGGTATTGTCTTTTTCATCTTCGTTTTGATAGTTCGTGCGATCTTGAGTGCTTGTCTAGGCTCTTTACTCAGATATGCTGATATGAGATGAGCTTTTCTTCTTTCATATTATTTGTTTGGAGTCTGTGATTGGTTCATTTCAATTTGAGATGATCTTTTTGACTAAGTAGATGATGCATGCGAAGCAAATTCCTATTTTCTTTGTTGCCTTGTTGCATATAATCACGCGAAGCAAATGCCTATTCTCTTTGTTCTCTTGTTGCATACCATCCACCTGTCGGACTTGCAGTTTTGTTACTTTGAATCCTTTCATTCTTGACCTCTCTAAGTAGTGCTTGCTCCAAGAGATTTTAGAAGCCAAATACTATGAGTTAACAGGAAGCAGAGAATGAGGAAACACAAGTTATACAAATCAACCCCCTATTTTACTACGTAGTTTAGATCAGGAACTGGCATAGCATTTATTTTTGCTCAAACTCCGAGCTAACTTAAAGACAAGCACTTCTCTTTGCCCATTTAGTGTTGCCTTAGTAACCAGTTTCTAAGAAGATGATCAGGAAAGCCCATGAATTTGTCAGTCCCATTAGATGAAAAATTGTCAGCTATTTATTTTCATAATATAGGTTCATGTCTACAACAAAATTGTTAAAATGGAATAAATCGAAATACAAAATTGACAAGACTTATATGAAGACCTATTAAACTATGTAAAGAACCAAGAGCTCTGACTTCTGCCAAGGACATTTTGCTGTACTGAAAGAACATAAACGACAGGGTCATCTTCTTCTACTGCACTGCATTTCGCCCTTTGACCAAAAATAATGTTCCAAAAACCATATTACGCGGAGGAGACAGAGGAGCTATCTTCTTTGTGGTCACTAAATATCCGTTGCCTAAAGTCTTGTACCATCATAGGTAGACCTTTCCTAAGAGGCACCTTTGGTTCCCAACCAAGCAATTCTTTAGCCTTTGAGATATCAGGTTTCCTCTTATGTGGATCATCTGCTGTGTTGGGTCTGAACTCAATCTGCGCATTTGGATCAATGGTTTCCTGGACCACCTGCAACATGAACAACAAAGATTAAAAATTTCTGTTGCATTCAATCAACATATTGCACAGTTATAGCCTCCAGGTTAGAGAAAATCTGTTTGGATCGAAATAACGACTTTGGAAATGAAACGATTGAATCTGTAAAATCCAAGACTTGACAACAGAAAAAGATGTTCTGCATCAAGTAACTTACCCCTGCAAGTTCAAGCATTGTGAATTCGCCAGGATTTCCTAGGTTGAAAGGTCCCACATGTTCTCCTTCCATCAAGCGCATTAGGCCTTCAACCTTTCACAAACAACAAAAATCATACACCATTATTTATTTATTATATACATATCTTTGAATGACAGGAATCAAAAATCAATTAGCTTAGGTGGTTGTGCTTCAAAAACCTTCAGGGCCCATTACAATTAGTATATGTGGTACGAGGTAGAATCCATTTCATTAGTTTCTATAAGCATAGCTGTATTACAGAAAGGGCTTTAATTTATACACTGAACAAGAAGTTCGATTAAAGAAACTGCCTGTTTTTCAAGTCCTCCTTGCAGTAGTAAATTAAATCAATACCGGTGGAACATGTTAAAACTAGCTAAGTGGAAACAAGAGGCGGTAAAAGGCTGAAAACGTAAACGTAGAGCAATATGTGTAAGAATCCAAAATTGCCATACCAAGTCTGAAACAAATTGGAAACTTCTTGTTTGCTTTCCATCACCATAAACCGTTAGAGGCTCCTTCCTCAAAGCCTGTATTGCAATATGAAACAATGTTTAGGGTGAGCTATAACTTCTTTCTTCTTAAGAGTGGTGTTGGTGATATTATATAAACATTGGGTACTAGAAAAAGGTTCACCTGAGCAACAAAGTTGCTAACAACACGACCATCATCAATGCACATACGAGGTCCATAGGTGTTGAAGATCCTAGCTATCCTCACCTGTAACCAAAAATATATAGCCATCATCAATAATATGATAGTGTGTTTTTTCAAAAAATAAAATGATAGTCTTTTTCCTTTTTCTTTTGAGATAAAGGAAGTATACGAATATTTTGAAATGTTGCAGTGGCATATAAAAATAACAAAGAGAGATACCTCAACGCCAGCACCTCTGTGATAGTCCATGGTCAACGTTTCAGCTGTACGCTTCCCCTCATCGTAGCAACTTCTCACACCTAACAATACATGACACATCTCAACATTTTTGAGGTTTTACGTTGAAAACAACAAAACAGAGAAGCCAGATCATTACCCTATTCGCATTTACAAAACACATCACACCTTCCTCTAATAAATTTGGTTTCTTTTGCTAATTACCATTACAAAATATAAGTATACAAGTACTACAACCCATGCTCTTTTCCCTAAATCATGTATGATAATGTTATATTTTTTCAAAACTACTTAAATATATGTGTGTGAACCCGTGCTCAAGGACTCTTATGGTGCAATAGTTATTGGATAAATAAAATTAGCGGTTCAACACACACTCTGCGAAATTGATATATATGTGTGTGTTTGATAATCAATAAAATTTCAAAAAGTATAATTTTAGACCTATAATTTCAAAAGTGTAGTGGGTTCCCATCAAATGAGAGTCCTACATCCACCTCTCTATAATAGTGCACCCATGCCAGAGGTGGACCCATAATTTTATGCAATGGGGATACATTATTCTGCTCAACCAGTGTGTCCTATCAACTTTTGGTGTTTAGGATGCCAACTGCTTTAAATTAACTATTTGCAAGATATACTGCCTCTGGTACTTCTAGAATTTAATAGAGACAAATAAAAAAGTACTCCTTTGGTGAGACTTATAGAAGACTGACCAATGGGATTAACATTGCCCCAGTAAGTCTCCTTTTGTGGATGTTGCAAAGGATCACCGTAAACTTCGCTGGTGCTCGTTAGCAAAAAACGAGCACCTACTCTTTTGGCCAATCCAAGCATGTTCAATGTCCCAACAACATTTGTCTTGTGAGCAGCTAGAATCAAGGAATCCAAATTTTCTTATTTACCAAATAAATACTATATAAACACAGAAGAAGAATATAATGGAATTAAATAGAAACCAATAAACATTAATAATGAAGAAAAGGATATAATGGTCTTGACGGGGTTATGCTTATAGTGAACAGGAGAGGCAGGGCAAGCGAGGTGGTAGATCTGGTCAACCTCTACCAACAATGGCTCCACCACATCGTGCCTTATGAGCTCGAACCTCGGGTTCCCAAAGTGGTGCATCACGTTCTCCTTCCGCCCCGTGAAGAAATTATCAACGACGATCACGCTGTCACCTCTCGCGATCAGACGGTCCACGAGATGGCTGCCGACGAACCCGGCCCCACCGGTCACCAGGATCCTCAACCCTTTACGCTGCAAACCCAACGGGATTTTCCCGCCAGAATGTAACGACCCGAGCCCGGCCCGGTTCTGATAGATGATCTGATGAGCACGGGCAATGCTGTGAGAGTGAGTTGACTCGGAGGGCAAGTGCGAATCGTAGATCGCGTTGTTTACGTAACTGTAACTGCCCTGACCGGAGGGAGCACGTGACGAGGGTAAAAGAGAGAAGATAAGAGAAGCGATGGCAATACCTGCAAAAAGGAAAACAAGGCGTTTTTCTTTGAGCATGTAACGTACAGGTCGAATAACGTTTTGCCATGGCTTCCGTGGTTTGGGGTTATATGCGTTGATTATATGGTGAGTTTCCTGTCCTCTGAAGAACAATTCAGAAGCCATGGCTATGGCGTCCTCCTCTCTCCCTCAGTTCCTACAGAGAGAAGAAAATTAAGGAAGAGTGGGAGAGGAGGGGGAAAGTTGTTTGTATAGTTTGAGTTGAAATTGAAATTAGTATTGAAAGAGGATATCAGGTGGTGAGAGGTCTATGGCGCGTTTTGGGCTTATTTTTATAGGTATATATGGTTTCTCTTAGGACCGTTTGATTTTACATTTTCAATTAAACTAATAATATTTGTCATAACAAATATAAAATAAGTAGTTAAAGTAGGAAGGTCATGTGAGAAGGAAAGTGCCGAAAACTTCACCAACTTTGTAAGAAAATAGACCTTTTGCCATTTTGTAATCTAACTAGTGGAGCATATTGTAAGCAGCACTTTTCTACGGGGCGCAGCCAAATTTTTTGTTAAGGACTATTAAAATATATAAAAGAAATATCAAAAAATTAAAGGCAGTCAATATATTGTATATATATATATATAAATAATATATTTTTCTAACGAAGAGGTGTCATTGTTTTCTATATAGCTGTTAATTCAAATTACCAAGTCAACTGTTCTTGATTAAGAAGTATACGGCTATACGCCAAGGCTACAAACCTAACATGCTCTTTTTAAAATATCTTGTGCCCAACGTAATCATATGTATTTTCCTTTTCCAAATCATATGGATCTTAACTCTGTCACAAAATGTTTTCTAACTTGAAGCTACGGTCTGTCCTCTCATTCAAAAATTTAATAACATAGTTTTTTTCTCTTTTACATCTTTTATCATGAGTTAGAGAAAAAGGAAATAAAATTAATGAAGTGAAGTTATCAAGAAAGTGTAAACCACATTGGGCACTTGCCTTTGTAACATTTATAAAGAGGAAAAACAAAAATAATATATATATATATATATATACTATCATGCTGAAGGATATTATAGTCATCACTTCATGCTTATAATATAGTATGATATTCTCATTGTATCCATCGTAGCCCACCTCATCTACCTATTGTAGGAGGTCAAACGAGATAGTATTTTTTCCAACTCTCTCAAAATGAAATCTATTCCAAACATATATGCCATGGTTCCTTACTTCGACAGGGTAAAAAAATTTAAATTTTATATTTTTAGATACTTTTTCAGACCTATTGCCAATACTAAGTAGCAGTCAAAAATTTATATTCATTTTTCATGATATTATGCATGAATCAGGTATATCATGACGAATTCTTGAGAAAAAATTAACTTTGTTTTTCCAAATTTAATTCAAGTTTATTACTACTTTTGTTATTCAATGCCCCTAAAATCGCCTAACTTCTGAATCATTGCAACCATTTCCTTTAATTTCCAAATATGATTGGGATACCATATGAAAAACGCATTCTGTGGCTTTGCGATTTAGGAAGGCAACTCTTTAACTAATGTTTCATTTTATATCCATCGTTAGTTATCATACTTCTTCAGCTCAAATAATTAAACAATAATTATTTCTTTTTTATTTATTCGGATTTTGTAGTGAACATACATATATGGAATGTGGTTGCAACTATCATTGAGTAACCACCGCACTGAATATTTAACTTGGAACCACTCATCACTTACTCGTAATATTCCTGTTTACCACATCAGACTTTAGGGTGAACGGAAACACAACTTTTCTTTGTCATCCATTTTTTTTTAAAGAGCTTGAAAATATATCTATAGCAGATTGAATATATGGCTAAAAAGTCCTCATAAATCATAATGACTAAAATTATTGCGATAACTTGGATTGAAGTAATTATAAATTATTTTTATTACTACTGAGTTGAAGTATTCATCATTATTCTCTGCACCTCTGTGTGCAGATGCAGGTACTGGTTCGGAGCAGTAGCCATCTGAGTTCGTTATCGTCAGCTTTTGGGATTTAGAGGTAGCTGTCCAGCGTCCACAGCTTCTCCATTTCCCTTCCTTTATTAGTCTTAGTATATCATTCTTAGACATTGGTTATGACATTAGCAGAGTTATTTTTATTCTTAGATGCTCGTGATCGGTTGACTCCAGTCTTGGGATTTTTGTTTAGATAGTAGATTATATTATATTTGCTTAAAGACTTAGAGAAATTTTTTAATTGCTTATTATGCTAGTATTTATTGGTTTGAGTAATTATATTGAAACAAAATGTGTAGTTATGTGATGTTTGGCTAGCCTAGTTTCACGATAGGCGCCATCACAACTTGTTAGGATTTGGGGTCGTGACAATGTGTTATCTCCATCTTCAAGAACAATTATTACTAAGGGTAAAAAAAAAAAAGAAATTAATATTGTCTTGAACTTTTAAAATGACAAATAATTTGAAACAACTATTTTTGATAACCACTACCATTAATAAGCGACGGAGAATACCATTTAAACTTTTATGTTTTCATTCAATTTATCTTACGGCGCTAGCTAACTTCCTTTCGTTGTGATTTTTTTTTGTTTACTCGATCACATTAAAAAAATTGATTCTTTTCCAAATGTATAAGGCTTATAAAAAAATGTTAACAGTTTCTGTAGTGTTGCATATGGACAAAGAAGTTTTTCAAATTAAGATTGATAAAATTTTAGCTAAGATCGGCAATGCAATGAAATGTATTAGTTATATTATTACTTGAAAAAGAATTATTGAACAAAATTGATCATAAATAAACTATTAATAGCTAAACCTCAAATAAAATTATACACAACATTTAAAAAGAATTGAAGTTTCTCAGTAAGATTTAATTTTAGGTCACCAATTGAAATGACGCTTCAAGAATATTTATTCATTCTAAATATATTTAAAAAGTGAGTCAAAAACAGCATCGCATACCAAGGTTGAGCCGGGGGGTCAACTAGATCCTTGGTAAAAGCATTTGTTTTGGAAACAACCACCGTTCGGACGGATAATTAAAAAATAATCAATGTTTGTAAAATTATTGAAAAATAGTCACTGTTTTGCTGCAATACAGAAATACTAGAGTACTTGTATATAAACTTCCAACATATTATGCCGGAACTCCAGCACACGGAAAGTTCCAGCATAATATAGCGGAGATAGGAGCACTTGTGTATGAACTTCCGGTATATTATGTTGGAACTCCAACACACGAAAAGTTCCAGCATAATATACCGGAGATTAGAGTACTTGTGTATGAACTTCCAGTATATTATGCTGGAACTCCAGTATATTATACTGGAAGTTCACATGTAAATAATTCAAACTCCAGTATATTATGGTGGATTATTTTTCGGGTATTGAACAGTGTTTTCGACTGGATTTATTTTTACATAAAAAATGGCTGAATTTCGATTACTTTTGAAATTGTGACTATTTTTCAATTACCACTTATAAATCTTGTTATTTTTTAAATTCACCCATTTAAGCATTAGGATTGAAATAGCCAAAGATATATACTCCATCCGTTTCAATTTAGACGAGCTAGTTTGACTCGGCACGAAGTTTTAAAAAAAGTCTCTTGAAATTTGTGGTTTTAAAAATTTATGGAGTAAAAGCGTTGCGAGGTAGGGTAAAATAGTAAAATGAAGAGTTTAAAATTAATTTTAATTTTAAAAATATGTAATTTATTTTGAAATGAAATTACTTGTCTAATTTGAAACAGAGGCAGTATTATTTAATCGCGAAAAAAGATAAAAGGAAGAGGGGTAAATGAAGTTGTCTAATGTATTTACGTTTATAGTTATTCTCCTATGGTCGCTATTGACTGGTATTACTAAAGAAGGGAAAGTCACCAAACGAGGACGGAAAGGAGGAGAGGATTGTATCTTTGGCTTTTTCTGCAAGCTGCTTACTTGTAGATAAGAGAGTGGTCTTAGTTAGAGATTGGCCACACATTCATTAATGACGAGAAGGATGCAGCAGCGTCTCGACTTACTTGTTTTGGTGGCACTGCACTTTGCCGTTGTAGTGTTTGGTGCCAATGATGGCGATTTTAGCAGAAACGATTTCCCTGCTTCTTTCGTTTTCGGTTCCGGTTCTTCTGCTTATCAAGTCAGTAATCCAATTTTGATTGGTAAATATTGGGTTTCTCACGATCGACGACTACTTTAATTTGTTCGGCCAAAATTTGAAGGTAGAAGGGGCAGCATTTGAAGATGGACGGACGCCTAGCATTTGGGATACCTTTTCTCATGCTGGTCTGTTTTCTTTAATCTTTTTCCCCAATTTAATTGATTATATATATGTTCTTCTCGCCTTTAACTACTTCACATTGTGGTTATTTATAAAGAGGAATTTTCAGAAACCAACTTCGTTTAGTGGCTATTAACTTCCTATAGTTACCATATGCATAATTACTTCCTATAGCTATTATTCAGTTGTTACGGTAGTGTATTCGCCGTATTTGCGCTGCTATATTCATGAATACAACAGTAAAAGCGTCTAAAATCAGGTCAGTCTAGCTGTACGCGCATGTATTCACATGTATTCGCACCATGTATTCAGGAAAAAGCGCCTAAAATCATGGCAGTCCAGCTGTACGCGCATGTATTCACATGTATTCGAGCTGTTGTATTCATGAATACATCAGTAAAAGGCGCCTAAAATTAGGGCAGTCCAGCTGAATGCGCATGTATTCACACGTATTCGCGCCATGTATTCATATGTATTCGCGCCGTGTATTCATGAATACAGTAACGACAATCGCCTTAAAAATGTGTATGTTCAGATGTCTAAGAGATAGGAAAAACATAATAGCATATTTCATGCCTCAATGGTAGTATATACCATAAATACTTATTTTGCTATAAAATATAAAAGGTAGCTATAAAAAATAATATTTTAAAATGATTTTGATTTATAATAAATAGGGTGTATACCTTTGCTATAGGAGATAAAATTTCTTTTAATAAATTTAGTACTCCTATCAAAGTTGATACTGTAAAAGTAGTATAGTGTTTTCTACTTATTCCAGTTTCATATCCATGTTATATAGATTAATAGTTGATAGTTGGAAAAATGCATGATGTTATAAAAGTATGCTGATTGAAAGAGTGAAAGGAAAACTTAAAAGGATTATTACCAAAACCACAATATTACCGGTCTACTTCTAACAAGATTAAAGCTCCAAATTAAAATCACCATCCGGACCAATTAAAATTAGTCATTTCCAGACTGTGTAATATGATTATGGTTAATGAAAGTTTTTCCTTCCATAGTCAAGACTATGTGGTTTCCTTCGGACAGCTGATTCTTTAAATCCCATAAGCAAATCTCGGATTTAGGCCACGATGCTTCAGATAATTAGAACAGCAAGCCGCATTAATTAAATCCAAGATTATGTAATTTCCAGGTGCATACAATGGAGCCAATGGGGATGTAGCTTGTGATGCATACCACAAATACAAGGTATAGACTGATGAAATGAACTTTGAGTTAACATAATTGATGATCAATTTGATTGCCCTAAACAATTTATCTATTCCAGGAAGATGTACAACTCATGGTAGACACAGGATTAGAAGCCTACAGGTTTTCCATTTCGTGGTCGAGACTTATTCCTAGTAAGCTTTATTATCGCACTGCTCAGGAACCTTACATTATCTTATACTCGTGTTTTCTTTCTTCTCATACTTGGGTTTTTGTTTTGTTTAGATGGAAGGGGACCTGTCAATCCAAAGGGATTACAGTATTACAATAATCTCATCAATGAACTTCTCAGTCATGGTTAATACATTTCCTTGCACACTACTTTTCTATCTTTTCAGTTGAAAGTTGGAACATATTTTCTTGCTGTTAAGAGATCTGGAATCGCACGTCCAAAGTGCTAGTAAGTAAAACATCTAACAATTGGCTGATGGGCTCCATGTTATGCTTTTGTATATTCTCAAAATTGTAGGAATTCAACCACATGTTACACTATGTCACGATGACATGCCACAAGTACTTGAAGATGAATACGGTGGATGGCTAAGTCAAAAAATAATGTATGCTGAATACTTTCCACCTTGTAATTCTTCGAAAATTAGGAGATATTCTGCATATTTTCCACGACATCTGACTGATTTCAACTTGACAATTCATATTATCCTTTTAGCAATGACTTCACTGCATATGCGGATATTTGCTTCAAGGAATTTGGTGATAGGGTTTTGCATTGGACAACTGTGAATGAGGCCAATGTATTTGCTTTGGGTGGTTATGATTTGGGATTTACACCCCCAGGGCGCTGTTCCCCACATGTTGGAATTGGACCTTGCTCTAGAGGCAACTCTTCAACCGAGCCATACATAGTAGCTCACAATATGCTGCTTACTCATTCATCTGTTTTCAGATTGTACAAGAGAAAGTACAAGGTATCATCATTGAGTTCATTTCAAAAAAACTTGTGACTATTACTGAGTTCCCAAAACGAAATAACAAAAAAGAACACTAACATATTTGCAATGCAGTCAACACAACATGGTTTTGTGGGATTAAATATCTTTGCATATCGGTTTATTCCTCTTACAAATGCAACGGCAGATGAAGTTGCAACTCTGCGAGCTTATGCTTTCTACTTGGGTTGGTAAGAGCACAATTTCCTTTGGCCTATTAACATAACATCTCCTCAAATTTAAGATACTCTGCACCAAGGAACTACTTATTCATTTACTGCACAAGTGAGTGGTTGTGCTCAATTATTTGGTTTCATTTTATTTCTCATCTCCACCGCAGGTTTATCAGTCCCTTGATATTTGGAGACTATCCTGTCACAATGAGGGGTAGGGTCGGCTCGAGAATGCCCACCTTCACCAGACAAGAATCTGAGCAAGTTAAGGGTGCTATAGACTTCATAGGCCTCAACCATTATACTACATTGCATGTTAAAGACCGGCCAAGTGCCTTTAAAAGAGATTATAGGGACTTCAATACCGATGCAGCAGCACAACTTGTATGTAAGTGGCTGATGCTACCTGAATAGAGATACTCTGACATTTGAAGATCATAGTTGTTTTTACTGATAAAGTTGAGAAAATCCAAATGAGAGGACCTATGCCAGTTTTCTAGTTGATGTCATCAGTATTTCTCTGTTATGAAATTGTTCATACCAAGAAATTCACTACTTTATCTCTTTAAACAGTTGAGCAAGGTGGTGTTACACCCAAAGGCGAGGTGAGGCTTGGGACATGCATGATCTTTAGATAACACCTTAGCCGTTATTTTATCTGTTATTCACAAGTTGTTTTGACTCAGTATCCATGGACACAACCGGGTCTCCAAGCAGTATTGGAGTACTTCAAGAAATCTTGCGGCAACCTACCAATTTACATTCATGAAAATGGTTCGTCTCTCTCCCTCTCTCAGTGCTTGTGAATATTTGAGTACATGAAAGTTGCTTTAGAGGCTTTGACAACTCAATAGAGCACAGGGCTTTCTTTGAACCTCATGAATCAGTGTTTTCTGAGAAGCTTAGCATGATTTCTGTTGGCAGGTCAGATGACACCAAGAAACGCGACACTAAATGATACGGGTAGAGTAGAATATTTGCATGCTTATATCAGGAATTTGCTTGATGCTATGAGGTAAGCCCCTCCCACGTCATGGAAACATTTGTTATTAGTTATTACTCATTGACTGCAGAACTATAGACTTGTTCCTTATGTCTTCGGTTAAAAGAACACTAGTCTGAACTTGCATATTTGTATAGTTAATCTTCACATTCTAGCCATTGATCAGGATGTGTTTCTTTTTCTCATACTCTGTGTGGATTGGCTTTTTAACACTTGTTGCCGCAGAAAGGTTTTGTATCTTCTAATCAGTTATTGTTTGGACGGAGGGTCTAACAATTATATTAGGTGTTTTTGGGCGTTGTTTCTGATCTGTTTGCCATTTATCCCCACAATGCCTTGTTATGATATGATAGGAATGGATCAAATGTCAGAGGCTACTTCTCATGGTCATTCTTGGATGGTTTGGAGTTATTGGATGGATATAAATCAGCATATGGCCTATACTACGTGGATTTGGACGATAAAAGTTTAACAAGATATCCAAAGCTTTCTCAACAATGGTACTCCAATTTCTTAAAGGGAAAAAGTCGCAAATCTAATGTGAATCTTGAAATTGGGAAGGAAGTATCTCATTCTTCAGAGTCTGAATTTTCTTCATAAGTATCTCGTGGTTGTATGTCAACCTAACTATGGGATTCCTAGTTATTATTTCTGCCAATCCTTGCATACAATAATCCATCAGATGACTTTTCCTTTTAAAGTGATTGCTTACTTTGGTGATATGCTATTTTTATTTCCACGTCGCCCATTTGTTCACGGTGTAAAGACCAATCCCAATAGTAAAGTAGTACTTCCTCCGGTCCAAAATAAGTGACTTTTTTCAGATTTCAGGAATGCATTAATTATTTTTTTCCTACATTGACCTTGGAGTAAATAATGTTAAGAGTGTTTATGTGAAGAGATGATAAAGGTTAATATACTCAATTTCATCGTTAATTAATGTAAAAGGTGAATTTTTTAATATGTATGAAAACAACCAAAAAAATTCACTTATTTCGGAGCGGAGAGAGAGTAGTAATTTGGTTTTGGGGAGACTTCGAAGCTCATTCTAGTTCACAACTTGGAAAAGCAAGTAACTTAATAAGGTTACTATCATTAATTACGATCCTAGAAGAAAAGGGCATGATATTATAGATGGAATGCGGAATGCTGCAACGTCGAACTGTTCTGATACTTGAAAGAGAGGAATCATAAAGTTTCGATTGCGAAGGATTGAAAGCGGTCAGTTGATTTGCGTACCCGTAGGCATTATCGGAGTTACATTGTCTTGATCGTTGAGAAATAGGAATCCGGGTTATCAAAGGATTTCCTGCGATTATTTCTATTATGGCACTTTGGTATCTTATTAAACAAAAATGGTGGGAGAAAAATGGTGTTATCAGCACTTACGCACCGCAAGCAGGCCTGGATGAGGAGGTTAAGAGGCGCTTCTGGGAGGGTTTGGACGAGATGGTGAGTAGTATTCCTCCTTCTGAAAGGCTAGTTACTGGAGGGGATTTTAATGGCCATATTGGGCAACTGCTGGTGGCTATGGCGAGGTGCATGGCGGCTTAGGCCTTGAGGATAGGAACGGAGGAGGTACTTCGCAGCTAGATTTCGCTAGGGCTTTCGAGCTGCTGATAGCGAACTCGTCTTTCCCGAAGAGGGAGGAGCATCTGGTTACTTTCCAAAGTTCGGCGGTGAAGACTCATATTGACTACCTCCTCCTCAGAAGGTGTGATAGGAGGTTGTGCAAGGATTGCAAGGTTATCCCCGGAGAGTCCCTCGCGACTCAGCATAGACTCTTAGTGATGGACGTCGGAATCTGGGTGAAGAGGAAGACGAGGGATGCTCGGGGCTGACCGCGGATTAGATGGGGAGCTTTGACAAAGGAGAAGGCCCAGGAGTTGGAGATGAGGTTATCTGATAGTGGAGCTTGGAGGAGTACTGGGGACGCGAGCGCTATGTGGTCAGCGACGGCGAATTTTATGAGAGAGGCGGCGAGGGATGTGCTAGGGGTGGCGAAGGGTTATTCAGGCAGGCATCAAGGCGACTGGTGGTGGAATGATGTAGTCTAGGGAAAAGTGGAGGCGAAGAAGGTAGTGCACGCGAAGTTGGCAGGGAGCACAAGCGAGGAGGAGAGGAGAGTGAGCAGAGAGAGATACAAGGTGGCGAGGAAGGAGGCGAAGCTGGCGGTTACGGAGGCCAAGAATGCGGCTTTTGGGCATATGTACGAGGAATTGGGGGGAAAAGTCAGGGATAGGAAGTTATTTCGGTTGGCTAAAGCGAGGGAGAGGAAGGCTCGGGATCTAGACCAAGTGAGGTGCATCAAGGACGAGGATGGTAGAGTTTTGATGGGGGAGTCTCAGATTAAGCAGAGGTGGCAATCGTACTTCTGTGGTCTTCTTAACGAGGAGGGAGATCGGGATATAGAGCTAGGGGTGCTGGGGCATTCGGAGAGTCGTCTTGATCTTGGGTATTGCATGCGTATTAGGGTGGAGGAGGTCACGTGGGCGTTGCGTAGGACGAGCAGGGGTAAAGCGACCGGGCTGGACGAAATTCTGGTTGAGTTCTGGAAATGTGTGTGTAGAACAGGACTGGAGTGGCTAACTCGGTTGTTCAATGAAATTTTTAAGACTAAAAGGCTGCCGAAGGAGTGGAGGTGGAGTATAGTGGTGATATCCAGTGTTGTAACAACTATAAGGGTATCAAATTACTAAGTCATACCATGAAAGTCTGGGAGCGGGTGGTTGAGGCGAGGGTGAGGAGGACGACGTCTATATCGGACAACCAGTTTGGTTTCATGTCGGGTCTCCCCACTACGGAAGCTATCCACCTTGTTAGGAGATTGGTGGAACAGTTCAGGGATAAGAAGAAGGACATGCACATGGTGTTTATTGACTTGGAGAAAGCATATGACAAGGTCCCTAGGGAGGTGTTGTGGAGGTGTCTGGAGGCAAAGGGCGTGCCGGAAGCCTACATCAGAGCGATCAAGGACATGTACGATGGAGCTAAGACTAATGTTAGGACGGTGGGAGGCGACTCAGAGCACTTCCCGATGGTTATGGGGCTTCATCAAAGATCTGCGCTTAGCCCATTCTTATTTGCCTTGGTGATGGATGCACTGGCACACCATATTCAAGGGGATGTGTCATGGTGTATGTTATTTGTTGATGACATAGTTCTGATTGACGAGACGAGGGTCGCTATTAACGAGAGGCTGGATATCTGGAGACAGACCCTTGAGTCTAAGGGGTCGTTTGATACGAGGTATAAGAAGGTATAGTGTTAGTATAAAAATTTAATACCACCTTAATCCTTCGTTTGGTTAGCAAATCAGGTATAAGTTATCCCAGGATTAAGATTAACACCGGGATAACTTTTACCTTATAGAGGGCGGGGTAATTAGCACCGGTATAAGTTATACATTCTTCTTACAAATTATGGAATTGTCATATTTAATACAACATACCAAACAATGGATAAAAAACAATCCCAGCATAACTAATCCCAGCATAACTTATCACAGCATAACTTATACCAGTATAACTTATTCCGGCATAAGTCGTATTCAAACCAAACGACCCCTAAGGGTTTCAAATTAAGCAGGTCTAAGACAGAGTGCCTGAGTGCAAGTTTAGTGCCAAGTCGAGTGAAGTAGGCAGGGACGTGAAGCTTGGATCTCAGGTCATCCCCAAGAGGGACAGCTTCAAGTACCTTGGGTCGGTGATTCAGGGGGACAGAGAGATTGGCGAGGACGTCACTCATCGTATAGAGGCGGGATGGATGAAATGGACGCTTGCAGCATGAGTCTTGTGTGACAAGAAAGTGCTACCGAAACTCAAAGGTAAGTTTTATAGAGTTGTGGTTAGACCGTCCATGTTGTTTGGGGCAGAGTGCTGGCCGGTTAAGAACTCTCATATTCAGAGGATGAAAGTAGCGAAAATGAGGATGCTCAGGTGGATGTGCGGGCGCACTAGGATAGATAGGATTAGGAATGAAGATATTCGGGCGAAGGTGGGCGTGGCCCCGGTGGATAAGAAGATGCAGGAAGCGAGGCTCAGATGGTTCGGGCACGTGCGGAGGAGAAGCCTTGATGCCCCGGTGAGGAGGGGTGAGCGGCTGGCGGTGGTGGGTTCGAGAAGAGGTAGAGGGCGGTCTAAGAAGTATTGGGGAGAAGTGATTAGGCAGGACATGGCAAGACTGCCGATTTCCGAGGACATGACCCTTGATAGGAAGGTCTGGAGGTCAAGCATCAGGGTGGTAGGATAGGGGGTACTAGAGCTTTTCTTACTTCATTTTCGGGGTGAGGCGGGGTTGGATAGGGTTTACCATAGATGGCTTGCGGATTTTATTGAGCCCCGGACGTTAGTTTCTGGCTAATATCATTGCATGTCATTTATTTTATGATTTTCATGCTTAGGTTACTATTTCTACGATTTCTGCTAGAGTTACTAATGAATTTTTCTTTTCTTTTCTTGTTTTTATTTTCCTGTGCCGAGGGTCGATTGGAAACAGCCCCTCTGCCCTATCGGGGTAGGGGTAAGGTCTGCGTACGCATTACCCTCCCCAAACTCCACTTTGTGGGACTTTACTGGGTAATTGTTGTTGTTGGTGGTGGGAGAAAAACGTAGACTTCCATTCTGGCAAAAAGCTTGGATATCTTTTTCGTCAAGTTAAATAGATATATAAGACTTGTAGTAAAACGTAGACTTGCGTATAAGATAATAGATATTTTTGTCAAATGCCCAGCCATTGCATGAATCCAACCTGTGTTATCTGGGTAAATTCTTGGTATAATAATACTAGGTATCATGTTCATGAAAGCATCTACATATTCAACCCGTGTTAATCAATAATGGACAGAACAGAGAGCGTGATTTATTATACAGAGTATGAAATTTAGCCACACTATGTTGTTACACAGCAGAACTTTTACATTGAAATATACATAAATATGGTTATTCAGAGTCAAACAATCGGATAAATACAGACAATCAACCAGGTCCTCCACTGGGAGCAATTCATCACAAACTATAAAACTTGTTCAGACAGCAAGAATCAGAAATATATCATGCCTTGACCTTTGGGCGCTTCACAATCATCACACTACAGTGGGCATGGTGAGCACAGTAGTCACTTACACTGCCCAAAACAGTCCTGCAGGAAAATTTGCATTATGAATTATTACCAGGAAAATTCTATCATCAACTCAATTAGGACGGAATGGATACAAAAGATTGATATAGTCGACCACAACCAAGATTTGGGATTGAGAAGTAGTTAATCAATTGATTAGCAGGAAAGGTGTGTAATTTGAGCAGAGTAACTCGTGCTAAGCACCAAGCATTTCATTTTTGCAAGTTTCAAGTACTATATTAGAATGTATCCATCCCAATCCAAATAAGAGACCAACTGAACATGTCATTATTTTCCCTTCCGACACCCCGCAAAGACGGGGCATCCGGGAAAAAAAAATGGTAGCCGGACCACAAGGGTCTTTTGTACGCAGTCTTACTCTGCATTTCTACAAGTGATTGTTTCCACGGCTTGAACTCGTGACCTCCAGGTTACATGGCAACAGCTTTACCAGTTACGCCAAGGCTTCCCTTCAGAAAAAGAAAAAAAAAGAGAGGGGGGAGGGTGGAAGGGAAAAGAACAATATTGGTGCAACTAAATATTGGTCCATCAAAGAATAAAGATAAGTTACCTCTTTAGAACGCCATAACCATGACTACCAACAACTAACATAGAGGCATGATGCTTCTCTACAGCGTCACACAAGACATTCCTAGCATCACCTTCCATAACCTCAACTACAACATCGTTTACCTGAAAACAATAAGATTTGTTAGGGGGGAAACGATCACTGTTCACTTGTGAATTTGCAAAATATGCAATCAAAAAGAACTGATAAGATTGGAGATTGCTGGATCAGTTCTGAAGATAATTTTGACAAATTATCCAGCTAAAAGATGACATGATCACAACTATTTCTTCTACAAAAGAAGAGGGGATCCTTAATCAATGATTTGTTTAGTTAGTCCAATAAAACATCCCAACTCTAAATACTACTAGACGACCAAAACAAAAAGTTATAGTACTAAAGTATACTGCTGAAGGAATATTTGCTTGTAAAAAGAAAGAATTTTGAAAAGGCCAGCCCGATGCACTAAGCTCGCGCATTGCGCAGGATCTGGAGAAGAGCCGGACCACAAGAGTCTTATTGTACGCAACCTTTCTACCAGAGGCTGTTTCCACGGCTCAAACCCGTGACCTCCTGATCGCATGACAACAACTTTACCAGTTACGCCAAGACGTTCCTTCTAAAAAGAAAGAATGTGAATTCCTGCTCCTAGGAAACAAATAATCATTCTCTATTGATTTCTTCCATTGTTGGACCTTTCTGTCGCTATGGACTGTTAGCTAGACTAGCAAAGTCAAAACAGCCAAACTCTAAATGGGTTAAAATCTAATTCTGGAGCAAAAGTTATGTAATAAAATAAAAAAATTCTTTATTTTAAAGCAAAAGTTGAATACCGATTTAGCAGAACAGATCTGCTTCGCTTTTTCGGCAACCCTAGAAGAAATCTTCCTCAAATCCGCTTCCACATATGGCAATACATCAGCACCTCCTGCAATTAAAACGATCTCATGAATTCATAACCAAACAATCCATTTCTAGTAAAATCGGAAATATAGAGAACATTCGAAAGTGAAAATTTTTTAGGTGCTCAGCTCATAATTCAAATAAAAATAGATACCAGGACCGGCGAGGCCGATGGCGGAAGTAGCAGTAGGTTTGGCGTGAACGATGATAAGTTTGAAAGGAGCAGCGTGGGAATTATGTGAAGGGCCAAAGAAATGATCCAAAATCCACTCTAATGCATAAAAACTGTGTTGGCTGTCATCTAGCCCCACCACCATCACCGGTTTCTCTTCCGCCGTCGCCATTCCAATTACTCAATTGACTGAATTTCAAGATTTTCTTAAACACGAATTAGAAAGCAGAAACTTGACAGGGTTTTTATAGGGAATTTATTCTGACTGAGTAATTTTCAAGCTCTAAGAATGGCGACTCTTTCTAGAGAAGAACAGAAACCTTTTGATCTAAGCTGTGTTACTTTTGTCGTCTTATGGTAGCGTACCAGAAGTGAGGACTGGCTATGAATTACGTACTTGGCATTTACGAATTACAAAACGTGTTATGTACTGTAGGCATAGCAGCCTATGCGCACAGTGACGTGCAGAAGGATCTACACTACAAAACTTTAATTACGGATATTGACAGTCTTTTCTAGATTAGTACTACTAATATTCTTGTTTTTAGTGTGCAAGCACTTCCTTAGCAAACATTATATGTTACAAAATGTGTACTTGTTCCATTTCCTTTTGATGCTAATCGGACGGCTCCGTTGTCCGAATTGCACTATGAAGTGTTCGCCGTGTCAGACCGGGCCCAAGCCCCATGGAAAGGGGTGC
Source organism: Nicotiana undulata (assembly GCA_005239495.1). Taxonomy (NCBI): domain Eukaryota; kingdom Viridiplantae; phylum Streptophyta; class Magnoliopsida; order Solanales; family Solanaceae; genus Nicotiana; species Nicotiana undulata. The sequence continues at coordinate 35,008 of ML276169.1, forward strand.
AGAAAGGGTGAGAGCCCTGTTGTCCTGTTGTGTTCGGATTCTGCCGCACCACGAGGCGTTGTCTACGAGTCAGGTTGTTTAGGAATACAGCCTAAATGGGACAGTGAATCCTTTCATAGGCTGAATATGGATAGAGATTGATAGCAAACAAGTACCGCAAGAGAGTCAAAGAGTGACATTTCAAACCGTCATGTATTTTCCAACATATATTTTATTAGAAATGTTACTCCTAATCAAATATATATTTTCCAACATATATTTGTACTTTGTCAACTCCGGTGGGTATAATTTAATGACCATATAAATTATCTAGGGGAGGAGGAAGGACTTGCCAACGTGGTATAAGGTGTTATTGTCAACATTATTTGGTTCTAGACAACTCTGGACCCAAAGAATTTTAAGTGAAAAAGCAGAACACTTGAATTTGACGTTCAAATTCTTCTTTTGACGATGAAGGATAAGAAAAGAGTGATTAGAGTTTATGAAGGTTTCTGTTTGCGTATAGTTAGGGGAGGCAAACGTGCTGGTCGTATATAAGACGGGTCGAAAACATGTAATGAAAAAACGGATAAATTATTCAACCCGACCCATATTTAATACAGATAGAAAAATAGATTAACCGGCAAATAATATTGTTGAAATTTCTTGAATATGATCACTTTTGGAAAAATTCCTAATCTCCCAGAGGAACCCGAATTTGAGGCTTTACAAACGTAAAAATTAAACCCGTTAGATATCCATTTTCTAAATGGATAATATAGTTATTATCCATCTTTGGCTCGTTTTTAAAATATTCATTATCCAATCAATTTTTTTAGTGAATAATATGAGAAATAACTATTATTTTTTTACTATTTTGCTACCACTAGGTATGTAGTAAATCAATTCACAAACAGTGTTTATTTTAGGAAAACAACTAGGGTAATGCACAGTGCAAAACAATTGACAAAAACATATAAATACAATGTTCTGAAGGCTCATTTCTGGATCGATGACAATAGAGGTCAAAACAGGTTCAGCATACTGGCTTTCAGACTTCATCCCGCTCGTCCAAGTATACCTTTACCCAGAAAAACAGTGCTCACATTTGCTTACTGTAATTATTTTGTTGGCATCATGTAAAGGGAAGCGGAGAAATTAGCATCCTCTCACCTCTGACATTTCTTCAGCGTTTTCTTTTTGTGGTTGTCTTCCTGGTATTTACTACTTCAACACGTACAACAACATACCCAGTATTATCTCACACCATGAAGTCTGGGAAGGGTAGTATTTACGCATACCATACCCCTACCTTGTGAGGATAGAGAGGTTGTTTCCAATAGACCCTCAGCTCAGGATTGTATAAGTACCACATTAATGAACAAGTATTTACTTCAACAAGTAATTGGCGTAAAATACGACAATAGAATTAACTGCAACAATGCAAAACTAAATGGAGCGACCGGGGAGCTTTCCTTCCCGCTGCCATCCCAAAGTGTTATCTTTGTTCCTTCAGTTAGCCCGACAATTGCATGCTACAGCGGAACAAACTTCACAAGACTCAAAGAAAAATTTTTGGACTCTATCCAAAAAAAGAAGTGTCGAAAGACATGAGACTGTTTATTAAATAAATCAATTGGTATATACAGAGATCTAATAAGGTGAAAATTGGAAGACAAGCTTCAGATAGATATTTCATAACCTGCACTTGCTGATATAAATACCTATAAAACTAACTATAATACACATTGGCCACATTTGGCCAACAGGGGAGGGACTCCGGGGAACCTGAAATGGATTTCCATGAATGCAGGTCCGCTGCAACCAGCTTGGGTAGATTTAAGAACTAAATAATTAAAGCAACACTATACAGTTCAAATGTCTCTACATGAAATAGCTGAGAGATTTCTTCTTCCTTGATCCACCTTCACCGTATAATTCATTCCACTGGAGAAGTCCATTCATGTTTGCCGATTCTGATGATACACTAGCACATACCTGCATTTTAACATGCATTAAGGCATGAAGCTCCTTCTTACATGCACAATGCTCCTCTACCAGGATAAAAAGCTTAAAACAGACAAGGTCCAAATAATTACAGTTTTGATCCTACCAATTGATACACATTTACACAACCATTAATCTCGTGTACAAGTCAAATTGACAAAAGCTCACTCCAGGAATATGAAAGGCAAAGATGATACAGAAATCTAGCATTAAACCATGTAGAAGTGCATTTAATGGAAGTGAAGAGCATGGAAAGTGAAGAACTGTGATATGTATGGAGGTTAAAATAAAAACCCTTAGATCTTAGTCTAATTTCCAAGAGCAAGCTTTACCACTGCGCAGGAGGCCATAAAACATACCTGTTCATGTGCATATTTAAAATCATCGATGTTAAGAGAACGAACGTCTGCACTACTATGCAATGCAGGGACAGGCCTGCTCTCTGCAACTGCCAATGCTCTTTCCTGAAATAATGCAAGTTAAGTTACATCCCAAGTACTTAATTAGCTCATGACAGTATGAACGACACAGACTGATGATAATGATTCCAACATGATGATAATGATTCCAACAAGGGCTTCATCAATCAAATTGGCCATGGAAAGCAATATGGAAGTCAAAAGCACCTATTAAAGTAGCCTGTTTTGGTCGGATTGCAGCAAAGGAAGCTTTTCTAACTCAGGATAACTTGCAGAAGAGAGGTTTTGTTCTATGTAACATGTGAAGAAGAGGTAGAAACAGTCAATCATCTACTCATCCATTGCAGAGTGGCAAAGCAGTGTTGGGAGCTCTTCCTAAATATATATGATGTCAAATGGGCAATGCCTTCCAATGTAAAGAGTTTGTTGGAAACATGGCAACAACAAAAAGTGGCAAAGAGTCCACAGATAGTTTGGAGAACAATTCCTCTGTGTGTGTTCAGGACAATATGGTTGGAAAGAAACAAGATTTGCTTTGAGGGGGAAAGGCAGAATGTATCCAGGATTAAAAACAGATGCTTATTAAACTTGTATTTCTGGTGTAAAAGACGTAATGGAAAATATGGAACAATATATGGTTTTTCTAGAGAAGCTAGGAGAAATGTAGTTGCTTTGTTGTATTAGTTTGGATGTTTGTAATTTTGTACCATCTTGGTACCTTTTAATAATATCTTACCTTATCAAAAAAATAGAAGCACATATCGGGGACTGAAAAAAACTAGTGCACAACTTTAGGAAGAGCATGTTTACATGTCAATCAAAATCACAAATTCAACCAACTGTTGGAAGCAAACAGAAACATATGAAACCAATTGAGTGGACACAGTCAACTGACCTTTTTCTCTTTCTCCAAAATTTCTCTAATTGGGCAATGCGCAGCTGTGACACACAAATTCTGTGAACAGAAATTTAAGAAGGTGACAAGCGTGACTTGTGGTATTGAATAGAAAAAATAAAGGGAGGAAAACCAGTCATTAGGGCGTTAAAACTCCTAACACATTAGAAAGTCAGTTAATAATTTAATATAAAGATGCAGGATCACCCAGCAGACCTTTAAATCACTCCCAGAATAACCCTCAGTCATATTAGCAATAGCTTTGAGATCGACATTTGGTGCTAACTCTTCCTTGGCCAATATCACTCTCAAAATTTTCTCCCTGTTCGGAGCATCTGGCAAGTTTACCATCAGCCTGCATCAAAGGTGCACTAAACGTTATGATACCCAATAAACTAGTAACAAACGAATGTTCTTCCCGTTTTGTCTTCTCTCTTCTGATTAATTAGCTAAGAAAATCCCTGGTTGATTAAATTTACCTTCGTGGAAGCCTCCTAATAACTGCTTCATCAAGGTCGAATGGTCTATTGGTTGCAGCAAGTACAAGCACTCGCTCCTTGTCCTTTGTACGCAAGCCATCCCAATTCACCATGAATTCATTCTTCATTTTCCGCATGGCTTCATGCTCGCCAGGATTTTCTCGTCTTCCTAACATGCTATCCACCTAATAGACCAGAAGAATGGAGGTACGAAGAGGGTAAACATAATAGTCTTTTAAGAAAGCAAAAGACAACTTGCAGTAAAAAAAGGATGGCAGATACATTTACATAACATATATGCTAAAGAGTAGATTATCAACTTAAAAAAGGAGACACACTTTGTGTAAGGCACACATGTGACAGAGATATGTTAACTTTATCATAAATATAACAAGTTCGTGAAAGGGAAATATGAAGTAAATTTTACCAACCTCATCAACAAAAACAACACTTGGAGCTATTTTACTAGCTAATGAGAAGACTGCTTTCACATACTTCTCTCCTTCACCAAACCACTACAATCAAGAAAAAGTTGTAAGCCATTAAAAGAAGGGCTTTAAAAGAAGAAATGGTAAACACACAAACAAGACATAGGTTGTACCTTTGAAGTAATGCTTGACATTGATATGTTAATAAAGTTCGCACCAGCCTCCGTAGCAACAGCTTTTGCAAGCATTGTTTTACCGGTACCAGGGGGCCCAAAAAGCAATATTCCCTTGCAAGGCTATACATGATATCTTCTTCAGAAATAGAAGTGCATGAATGATGACAAAATTACACCAAACCCCACTCCCTATGTAAAGAAAAAAATAAAGAATCCCGACGAAGATATAAATCCAAATGGATTTCAACGTCAAGGAAATCTTTTCACCTTTGTCAGCTGTCCTTTACAGAACAATTCAGGCCTTTGAAGTGGCAGCATCACCAACTCTTTCAAAGTATCCTTGACATTTTCCAGGGCCCCAATGTCATCAAAAGTAACCCCAATATCGCAAGGCGGAATAACATCCGCAAGTAGTCTTTTTTCAAAATCATTCTCAGTAACCACATCCTGAAAACTCGAGCATTAATACTCTGCTTCATGAAGTTAAAAACAAAAGGCAACCTATTTACAAAATTGAATTTTAAAAAACAGAGACTTCACCTTGAGAGATTTTTTCAGACTCTTGGTTTCATTTTGGATGCCTTGCAAAATATTGAGCCCATAACAAATGCTGTCAGATCAAATATAAGACATATCAGTCCATGCCTCCTTTTGTCAACCCCCCAAAACCAAAGAACCCTTCAGTAGCCCAAAATAGCAAAATAAGATGACATTATAGTGCAAATCTTCCAACAGTATGAATTAGAAAGTAAAATTTTAGTTTGACCTTTCACCGGAGATAACCAGCTTCGCCTCTTTTATTGACGACTCAGATTTGTGCATAAAGTGGTGGCTCAAGGCCCAGCCTATTATCTTTTCCACACCTATCACAAGGAGAACATGAAAATATATTATAATCATGTTAACAATTTCAAACACAAAAAGCCAACTTCAAGGAATACTTACTCTCACTTGTTAATGCTTGATCTTTTATGCATAAAGTTTCGAGGTCGGGGCAATCAATTCCTATACGACTCAAAACCTGAAAGTTAGGATACTTCAATCAGTCAATAAATTGAGGATACAGTTAAGAAAATCATTATACTCATCTACTTTTTAGGCTAATCGCCCATAAATACAAAAAATGAAAACATTCATCCTCAAATAAATAAACCTTCGCTCTCTTGAGAAGAACACATGTAGGAGTAAGGCATGCGTACACACTACCCTCCCCAGACCCCACTTATGGGATTGGGATTACACCCCAATTGTTGTTGTTGTCTTTTGAAAAGAGATAGGCCTATAAGGTGGTGGATTTAGGTAATATCCAGAACAAAGAGCAAGAGAATGAAAATCGGCTAAGCTAGAGAGATGTTTCATTGTCCTAAAACTGAAGGTATCCATGTGAACAGTCCTACATAATGTACAGCCCAAAAGCAATGAAAGGAGAAGACAAAAAGGCCTTTGCCCTTGGCAAACAAAGGTTCCTTAAGCTGGGGCAGAAGGAGCTCTCACATTGCGAATGCTTGCGATGTTTGACTGAGATTTCAAAGTTTCAATATCCCGTTCTAGCTGTTGCTTCCAGTCAGATAATAATGCTTCATCCTGCCACAATTAAGATACATACTAAATGCTTCAATCACACAATATTTACAGTTGGCAAGCGTATGAGTAAACTAAGAATTTACCTGAGGTAGCTGTATGGTAACTTTGTTGGAGAAAAGACGGGTGAGCTGCTTCATTGTTTTAGGGGTTTCTTTGCTTCTATCATGCAACCTACCAAAATTATCCTGGACAACCGAAGACGTAGCAATGCATCGACATCAGTTATTTTACAAGTGCAGTAGCATGAGATGAGTCTAAACTGAGTAACATGGTCAGCAAGGATTCATGTTGCCTATCCCAACTTGTTTGGGACTTAGGCATAGTTGTTGATGCTTTATGTGATTCTAAAATGCAATTCGTGATTACATAAATTACCTTGAAGCTTCTTACAATAGAATAAGAAACCGAGTTTTTGTAGACCATGAACATATAGACCATTACAAGCTTCTTACTGAACTCCTGAACATATAGACCATGATGGAGAAACAGGTTTTTGTACTGTAGGTAAAAAAAATGTTCAAGCAAGTAATCTTGATTTACACGTTGTTAGGCATAGAAAAATAACAAATCAGAGGCAACTCATTTTAACAAAAAGCAATGCAACTTCAGAATACATAGATGCCATCTTAAGGCCTCCCCCATTACAACCCAGCTCTTCATCACCACTCAACAAACTAGAAGAACAAAGGAAATATAAAAAGTGAAAGAAGAAAAAAGGCCAGAAAACTCCTTGCAGATCCCTTCTCTTTAAAAGGTAAAGTATAAATTCAATTACTATAAGCCAGACCTTCCTTGCATTGGAAGGAGAAAACAAGAGAACAAGTTATTGCGGAAAAAAAGAGCATATAAAAGAGATAAACAGATTCACATACTGGGAAGGCAAGGTCAAGCAATGCTGTTTGGTTACTTCCTAACTTCGTAAACAGCAGTCCACCAGGATGTGACTGGAAAGCATAAAAGAATTTATCAGTCTCGCAAGTCAGAATTTGATCTCAACGGAAAGCAAGACAACTATGCCCTTACATACTTTCTCCTTTCGGTTGTCTGTTTGGGTATAGGAAGCTATGACAACAACATTCTCTGGTAAATGTTCAAGTTTAACCTTGAAAGCAGCATAGGCCTCAGGATTTCCCACCATAGACTTCTCAATGTCTTTGACAAGTAAAACTAATGCACCACTTTTACTTTCTTTTGAAGCAACCTACATATGTAAAACAGAGTAAATTAAAGGAAAGAAACTTGAATACTAGTCCAAGAAAGGAAAGCTGTCATGGACATGAAAATTACCTCAAAGAGTTCATCAATGGCCAGTTTATCAATATCATCACTGCTCGAGCTATCAAGGCGGAGCAAGTCAGCTGTGTAAGAAAAAAAGGTCAAGTTTCAGCAACAAGACATACTCAGTTATTCCAAATTGATGGGCAACACACACAAAGATGAAAATTTCTAAAATGGACGGAGTAGCAGAAAACTACCAGCACAAAAAAAACCATGGTCTTCCTCGCAGAGACCACCGAGATCATTGCCTTCTCGAAGTGATTTATCGAACCTGACGCCGATCTTAGAGGCCTCATTATCTTCAAATGCAAGAACCACTTTCCCCCTATAACCATATGTTGGACCCCTGCAATCACATGTGTACATGACATGAGTTGCAAAATTATAAAATAAAAAAAAACCACAATATATACATCCACTTTTACTTGATAAAGAATAACAAGACTTCTATCTAAACAAGTCAACCTACACAAGCACAGGAATTCCTAATAGCCATATACATGTCCTTTCATGCCATACGACTGCTAGACTGACCAAAAATATTGAAATACAAATAGTGAAACTCTCGATGATTGCAATCAGAACATTACATTTGCATTGTCCACAGCACATCTTAATGAGTACAATTTGCTTGTCTTCTTCAATTGGTTAGAGATTGAAGACAAAAACATGTAGACCATAACTCAGTAATATTCATAAAACTAAATTCTAAGTAATAATCTGAACCACATTTACTTGATAAAATAAATAATAACGAATATGTCTAACTTCTCATATGAAGGACTATATTATGTTAGGACTTCCTTAATATTTTAGAAGTCCATAGTCAATATTACTTTCATGTTTGCAAAGAAAAGGACTAGTCAAGGTTTTGAATGATTACGTAGTAACAACAATATATTAAGACAAATTACACTAAATTTTCCTAAAGTATTTGACAATAGTGTCTATGTAATGCAAAAACACTTTCGACATTTCTTAGATAAAACAAATACTACTCCTATAGTGGATCTTTCAAAAGTTATTTATTATTTTTTTCAAAACCGAGAAATCCCAGAGAAGCTAATGGCACATGGTTCGAATCCCGGTGGATAACAGCCCTGCTCTTCTCCACTCAGAAAACCATGCTTTTGTCTACAACAAGGTTCGAAACCGTGATGTAATTAATTATTAATCTTTTTCAAAAGTATTAATTACTCCCTCTGTGCCATTTTATGTGGCTTTGTTTGACTAGCCACGGAGTTAAAAATAGAGACTTTAAAACGTGTGGTATGAAACAAGCATAGACATTTGTATAGCTATAAATCATCTCATCAAGGATAAACTGGAAATTTTAGGTTGAATTATTTCTTAATATAGAAATATATTATCCTTTTTGGGACAAACTAAAAGAGTTAGTGTGCCACATAAAGGGAGTACTAGATATGACCGGCATTATGTTCCATGAATTTTAATTGGTTCATAGAAATTATAAAATTATTTATAATTAGAGAGACAACTATGATTAATTTTTGGCTGAATACATACGGAGACACTTAAAGTTGGCACGATTTTTCATTTAGACACCTGAACTTAAGGGTATTCCTATTGAGAACTTATACTACCCGAAACTTATTCCAATTAAGCACTTCTTTGACAATCAACCAAACTTACAAAGTTTGTGCAATGCACTCGCTGCTGACGTGGCGAATGACGAATAAGAAAATGACATATATTATTTTGAGTAAAAAAAAAAGGTAAAACTAGGGTGTTCTTTGCTATTTTCATGTGTATTCTTGTTCCAAGCACGATTTTAATCCAAAATTTTAAGAGAAACTCCTCCAAATTTGTTATAACTGCAGCTAAAGATTCCCCACGACGACAACCCCAATATTAATTTCCCAAACTTTCATCAAATCAAGTAACCCATTTTAAACCTTCAAGCTTTTTAAAGACCCCATTAATGGTGTTTCGATTTGAAATGAAGAACTCGGACTCATTTCAGTTTTAATCAATAAGGGGGGGGGGGGCTCCTTCAGCCATGGAGGTTAGAGAGGAGGGTGGCGGAGGATTTGGTGGTGAGGAGGGGGGAGCTTGGCGGCGGGGGTGGTAGAGAGAAAGAAGAAGGAGGAGGAAATAAATCAATGGTGGAGGCACAACAATGGTGAAAGTGGTGGAGGCAATGGTGGAAATGGTGGTCGAGAGAAAGAAGGAAATAAAAGAGAGAAAAAAGAAGAAAAAATCTGTTTTTTTGGGGTCTTCACGCGCCTATATTGGGTGAAACTCACTTTATGTGTCAACTCAGCAAGAAGTGCTTAATTGGAATAAGTTTTGGGTAGTATAAGTGCTCAATAGAAACACCATTGAGTTTAGGTGTCTAAATGAATAATCGTGCCAACTTTATTCAGCCTTAATTTTTCTATGCATACTTAACCATTTCATTAACTAAGTTCTTAAGTTCATTGGTAGCAGTCACCGTTTATAGGCTACCCCTGTCAAAATTCACCAAAAAGCTAATAGCAACACCGCATATAGAATGCTAAAAGCAGCAGAGCCTGTCAAAATTCACCAAAAAGCTAATAGCAACACCGCATATAGAATGCTAAAAGCAGCAGAGACATACACACGCATGTATGCACCCCACAATTTTGAGGGAGGGGGAGGATCCTATAGAATCCCAATTGAAAGTGCATTTCCAACCCGGTTATGAATGGAGCATAAAAGGGAAGGGAATTATTGAACAAACATCTAGGATGAAGAAAATGTTAACCAAATTCTAGCAGTTACCTCAATGGTGTTTGCAAGGGAGAAATGCCTGACTGTAAAGAACCAACATACTTCACCCTATCACCTGTCAAAATCACAAATCACACATTGAGCATAGAACTACAACCACAAATCAAAGACTTCAACCCCGATTCTCTTTTATTTTCTTTTTTATTTAGGAAGGAAGAGTTGAAGATTTTATGATCTAACATAAGATGGTAACTCTACCCCATACACACCTTTGGGGGGGGGGGGGGGGGGGGGGATCCTCCAAAAATAAAGTTACAGCGCAA